>JAIUND010000336.1:0-80739 GCA_034699125.1 Gisinianus flammeolus
TTTCTTTTTGCTTCCCTTGTGAAACATTATCGGGATGAACTCCTCTCACAAGCTGCCATCATTCTGGGTTCAACTGACTTCCTCGGGAATCCACTGGGTTTTGTTAATGACGTGTCTGTTGGTGTGACTGGACTAATTTATGAAGGATCGGTACGTTTACTTTAAAAATATACAAATATGATTTGACATTTAAACAAATCAAGCTTTAATTCTAAATTACATATCAATTTTTTTTATTTTATAGCTTGGATCTTTGGTGAAGAATGTGACTCATGGTCTATCGAATTCGGCCGCAAAAGTGACTGGCTCACTTGGTGATGGGCTGGGCAGAACAAGTTTAGACGACCGGCATGAAGAGGAGCGACGAAAGATTCGAGAAGATTACAGTGGCTCTTCTGGTGAGCATTTAGTTGCGGGAATTCGAGGACTAGCACATGGAATTATGGGAGGAATCACATCCATTGTCGCACAGTCCTTTGAGGGAGCTTCCTCCGACGGACTCACCGTAATTAAAACATTCGATATTCATTTAACTTATTGTTAGTTTTATCTGTAAATACCTAATAATTATTTGGGATTTATACAATAATACTAATAATTTTCTCATATGCTTTACTGTACAATAGGGATTTGTTGCTGGTATGGGAAAAGGGATTGTGGGTACGGTGACAAAGCCAGCTGTAGGAATATTAGATTTAGCAACTGGAGCGGCATCAGCCATCCGTGATTCATCCAGAACATCATCCCGAATGATGCCACCAAGATGTCGACCTCCCAGAGTGGCCACAGGAAATGGTGGACTTTTACCTGTTTACTCGGATATGGCGTCTCGTGGTCAAGAGCTATTGTTCGAAGTGAATGATAGGAATTATAAAGAGGTTTTTATTGGTCATGAAACTTTAATTAGGTAAGTTTTGTAGTACACGAATGAAGTAAATGGGGAATTAACATACATTTCACTGCCGTTAATAAGTACCGTGTTCTTATTCAATTTTTTAATTAGTGGACCTGGTAGGGATTTGCGAGTCCTCGTTTCTTCAGATGCTGTGATTGTCTTTAAGCCATCCAAAGGAAATCCTATAATACTCAAAGTCCCCATGAGGTAAATTTTTGAAACCCCTTGTACCTATTTTTCTTACTAAATAACTAAATAATCAACATAATTTTTAATTGTTTGGTGATTTTCTATTTGCAGGGAATTAATTGAGAGCCGACTCGTATTTTTATCGGACAAGAAGATTTGTATCGAGCTTGTCCATCGTTTACCAGATCACAGAGGTGGAAGCGGTCAGTTAACAAGACCTCAAGTATCTTGCGAATCTGAAAATGTTGCAAAGAGAGTCGTGGAGCAAATAAATTACGCTAAAGTACTAGCGGAAGAAGTGAGACATTCGCAAATAGAGAAACCAACTTCCCCCACAGACTATTAAACATATTTATTAAGAATGTTATGATTCTCCGTCGCATAGACAGGTACGAAGCCTTTAGAAGCTAATAATATGACTATAAAATACACGTACGAGCGCCTTATATTACTTCACGCGACGTCTATGGTTTTAAAAGGTATAAACATAGGTAGTTTGCACAATATTTATTTTGTATTTTTGTAGTCGTTCGTTTTATAATAACACTAAATAACATGATGATTACATTCATTATAATAACTACTTGTTGGAGTTAATTATTGTACTAATTGTGCAAGACTAGTCGACGTCAAAATTATTTTAAAGTTGTGAAAACCCACAAATTATCGTTTTACATAAATCTTACCAACAATAATCTTCGAAACCCTATTGATATATTTTCATTGTGTTGATTTGAACGACTTTCCTTTGAAATTTGATTCAATCCTACTAGCACATAGTTTTTTATCGATACGAAGGAAAGTGCCGAGCCAGTATTTTGTAGTCTGAAATGCAGACACGAAGGATGATGAGCAATATGTAAGTAAATTTCTATTTTCTCCAAGCCTGTGTAATAAGATGATAGAATTTTGTGATATGGTATAAGGAATGCGTACAGAAGAACCTTTGGTTAGTGGAGTTTAGTATTTACTTGTGTTTTGAAAGAAAGAAATGAGATGATTTAGTCGGATTAGATATTTTATTATTATTTATTATGTAAGAGTCCTTATAATTTAATATTTAAATTATACTGCTCTGTTCCACTTTTGTGTATAAAATGTGAGACCCTATTTATATTTTCAATTTATGCTCGCATACCCTGTAATTTTGTTTCCTGAACAAAATACGCCATAGTACATACTTTACTTCGAACGTGGTAACTTGTACTTCGTATATAGCTTTTACCAAAAGGAAATGTCATTTCAGTTTCATTTCTCTGTGTTCAAACTTTTAGAGTCCTTTGGTATACGTAATTGTTTTATATTGTTATTGATTTATGATTTTCCTGTAATACCAGTAGTACTTATTGATGATTTACTAATTTCATGATTACAAGGAGTCATTACTGTAGATGATAATAAGGAAAATGGCAATAATCGTAATGCAGCACAAGTATAGGAAATATAAGTATATATGTATAAGTAATTCATTGTGAGCACAAGCCGTTTACTTTTTAGTTAAACTGAAACTGGAATGCATTCTTGAGACAAAGACATGATTTTTTTTCGACATTTTATAGTGAAACATTGAATTTCAAAAAATCTTATATTCATGACTAGTAAATGTACCTATACAACGCTGTTAGTCTTATTATTAGTATAGCATTTTGAATAATATTAATAAAATGAACCTAGTGGATATTAAACTGTTATCAATGTCATAAAACGTTAGGAATAAATTTTTAACTCTGTGAAATGTGACGTACAAATGTAACTTTTAAGCTTTGTTTATTTCACTCAGTGACTTGAGTTTTGCATCTTGTCACGGTCGATTTAATATTCTCGTTTCCTCACACATAATTTTCCATTGGCCTTGTTCATTTTTTTATTTTCTACATTACCTACTTGATTTTCTATGTGATGGAAAGAAAAGGAAAACCTAATAAGATTTTGACTTTCGTCATTTATTCAGCCAATTTGCTTCTATTCTTCGTGTGAAGCGTGCGTGCGTCCGTGCGTGTGTGTAAGGTGGAAAGGTTTTTGGACTGATAAAATATCAGATGTGTATCAGGTCGACAGAACAGAAGAGCAGAACTTTCACGTTTAATTCTCCATTTGAGAAAATGTTGCTCATCTGTGTAGTATTAATATTCCTTTTGATGTTCCCGTCTCCTCCTCTTAAAGACGATGGAATTTATTCAATCCGATTTATAAAGAGAAATTCAGACATTTGCTCATGGTCATTTTCATGGGAGCGGACAAAAGATAATAAATAGAGGGGGCTTTCAATTCCCATTTATTGATAATAATACAAATGGGGGACATTTTACTCATCCCAATTTCAACAAGGACTTTCAATAGACTGGACTAAATATATCGTAAAGCCTCATTTTACACAATACCATACGGAAGCCTATTCATGTTCAACTAATAATAATAATATCATGTCCATATGGTACAATATCTCCAATAAAATCAATATTAAAGGTCATCCCCCGTACATGGCCAAATTATTGAGATTCGTTCTTTCTCCTTTCACTCTCTCCATAAATTTAGGAACTTATGATCGTTAGATTGTCATTATAGTGACATTTGCATTTTGCTCATTCACAAGAATCCCTATTTGACGTGGAGCATGGAGAAAGATATATCAACTACGGACTCGACTGAATGATTATTCTTATTCGTATTAATAGACGTCCATGATTTTTTATCACTCCTCAGTTCTCACAAATCAAAATCCCCATTGAAATCAGTAATTTAGTCCTTTTCTCTCTTCTCTTCCTACACTTTCTCTTTCCCTTACAAATTATCATGGAGAAAGTAACTTTCTTCCCCTAAACTATTTTCTATAGCGATAAATTACGTATTTCTCAGAGTGCCACGTCATCACACATGGTTTGGTGCTGATAAGCTCCCTCCTTTTTCGGGGAGCTTTTTTGTTAAGAATTTCTAATCCTTCATTTTCAAGTTTAGTACTTTGTCGTTGTTCATCAACTGCCATTTTTTTCTTTGTAAATGCCCTTTTTTTCTCTCCTTTTCTCCCATGAAAATGAACTCGACATTCCAATTATTCCGGGCAACTACCTTTTACCCCATTCACCCAACAACGTTCTTCATTTGTTTTTTTTTGTAATCGTAAATACACGGAGAAAATTTGGAGTTGGTATGCGTGTAATAAGAGTGAGATGGACATGCAGTCTGGAAATTGTCTCGTTTCTCGGATCCCATTGTTTCGTCATTCTCATTGTCATGTGAGCTATCCGAATCCAAATGCAATGAATTCTCATGAAAGGATATCATAGGGAAAACGGGGAAAGGAAAAGACAAATAATTTGGGGAAACAATGTCAAGTTACATATATGCATATATATAAAAATACTACGAATTGTTTGCACAATGGAATTTACTTACCATTAATCCCAGTTCCTAAAATATTGTATGATTTTCTATCTATACGTATATTTATGGACTACACATGTATCTGTATTTATGTAGAAAAGGAAAATATATAGAATGGAGGAGCATAGTTTAGATTCTTATTAGAGATTCCATCTCATTTCCCGCATTAAGTAAATTTTTTTATTGGAAATGGTGGTTGTGGCCTATTTATATTATTTGTATTGCTTAAACCCGCCACTAATAATAGTAATAATAGTAATAATAATTTGTTATTAGTATGGTTATTACTTTTCCAGTGCAATTGACAGTGGCACACTTATTTCCTTTCCTTGTCTCACAATCCAATACAGATTAGAAATAGTCTACGGTCGAATTTCTCCAGAAAAGAAAAACCGCAACAGTAAATGCAGTGTGCTGTGTGTATAATACAGACAATCGAATGGGAGAAAGTAAATAAACCCTGTAGAGCATTGCTAATACACGTATGATGATGGGCTTCCAGTTATTATACGATTGCAGATCATTGCAATATCGTTTGAATCCCCTCGGAAATGTATCATAAAAATGGGTGCAATGGAACCGTTTTGGGATCTTGATAATAACACCAAGAAGAAAATACTGAAACAAAAACGCATACAGACAAGAAATAAATAGTAAAACAAAAGGGAAACTGGTTTGAGTGAAGAATAAATATGAGGACACACGATTATTATTATTATTATCGTCATTGTTATGTTATTTTTCTCCTTTTCTTCCTTCCCACATTTCACAATCCACAGTCTGCTATGGACAAACAAGAAAGAATGAACAAATATCATTCTCATTGCGTTTTGTTCATCACAAAATCTTCGGTATGTGGGGATATAGAAAACGATGGTTGCATTTATGGACGATCTGGATGTTGAATTGTTGACGACTTTCTTTAAATTACCCAATTATGTACAAAGAACAAGAACAGAGAATTCCATTTTTGCATATAGAGTTAGACTTTACGAGACTCTTCATGCCAATGTTTTCATATAATACGGGAAAAGTACCGTAATTCCATGTGTAAATACTTTTTATACTTACAATCCTCTCTGAAATATCAAATATAAATACATACATAGTGTGGATTTAAAATAAATACATTAATCCCCATTTTCCTTTGGTAACTGAGACGAAAACGTTTTAAGCTGAGTCTGGTGAACCATTGACACGGAGTATGAAAAACAGGCCCTTCCAATCCGTCATTGTGTGTACCAAAGACTTTCCAGTTCCAGTAACAAAACTCTCTTTCTCTCTCTCTCTCTCTCGCAACAAGGAAGAATCCACACTGAGAAACCTGAAGCTCAAAAGGAACTTGCGAATGCGAGTGAGCCGGGTTACTTCATTGCGTGTGTGTCTGTACGTGTGTGGATTTTCTTTGATGGGGGAAGAAGCGCATGAGTGGAAAGTCGTTGCTATACTGAATGTGAATGTGAATCTGAAAATAAAGTAAAAAAATATTGAAGCACAAGCAAACGTATAGAGAGTGAGAGTTTTGGAGTCATCCGGTTTTCCTTTTCCCATTTGACCACAGTTCCATGGTACCTCTCGACCTCGATACACACACACAGGCACACGTTCAGACTTGAAAACAAATCTTTCGGTCATTTCATTTCCTCGTCGTTTCCACTTGTATACTTGTGGCTTTTTCATATTTGCTCCACACACGAGCTCTTTTCCTCGCAGATCTTCACACTCTCGACAGTCGAGTGTATTATGCAGACACTTCTAAATATAAATACAAACTCCACAACTCACTCCTAATTTTATGTGTATTATTTTGTCTATTCTGTACTACAATGTTTAGTCAAAATTGAAATTCATTGACTTGTCCAATGGTGTCGTTCAAGTCCAATTAATAACAACAACAACTTTTCCCCATATGTGCATGTGAATACACTCAACTCTCAAGACAAACCAAGGACTTTTGTCAACCACACCGATCCAAACCACAGTCTTAGCCAATCCAAAATCCAAACAGAAAATGTGAATGTGAATATTCTAATAAATTGTCATCATGACCTCATACAATATTTGCCCAATAGCAATAGCAATTGACACTTGTCAACAGTCAATTCCACCCACACGCAAACAACCAAACATACTAATTTCCACTATAACAATATAAAATAGCTTGTTCATATTTTACATTTATAACATTTAAACTCAAGATAATGGAAAAACGTCAAAACTACTCATTTTTACATTAAAAGCGAACACATTTCAAATTAAAAAAATTAAAATCAAATCATTCAGCAAGAGATTACCTTAAAAAAACACGCACTAGCAATAGCAGCAACTCAATAAGTTATCCACTCTCAACTATCAAGTTTCAAGTACAAATACTCCATCACTCAACATAAAATTAACTCCAATTAAAATACAAATAACAAATAAAACTTTCCAACCCAACACTCTGATCAGTTTTGATTGGAGTTTGCACAGAGGAATTAGTCAAAGTCAATGTCAAATGATCTCACTCACTCACTGCAAGTTGTCTACAAGAAAAGACATGTAAAAAAACTATCCTCTCACACATGCTCGAATTTCCTAAGGATTCTCCCCAACTGCATAGATAGTGAAGAGTACCTCTGAAACATGTGTCTTTTGTGCAAGTGTGTGTCAAATATTGTTATAAAATATGCATGAGCATCCACATTGACCTCATTCCCCCCAAGAGAATCAAAACATCCCAGTCCAAATTCAAACCGGTTTTGTTTGTTATACAGATACTCTCCTCTTTCTCTCTCTCTCTCTCTTGTCTCTCTTGCTGATCATGTTGGCGTATTCATCTTTCGTCTTGGTGTATCTGTAATCGTACCTGCCTGCAGTGAAGGGAAGAAAAGTATCAGGAACATTAATAACATAACTGTTGTTAAAAGTACAAGTTGAGATATTTACACTTGCTCACATGTGTAAGTGAACTGAGGCGAGAGTTAGTGTGTTGCTCATTCATCTCTCTCACATCCATCCAGTAATTCACACCCAACATCCACTTTGACTTTGAATATCCAAAACCCCAAAACAAAAAGTAAAAATAACCATATTCAACGACGAATTTCCGTTTCGCTCCCACATCAACTACTTGTACATAATTCTTTTCCGTGTAACGTTTGACTACGTATACTGACGACAAACGTGGAGCCATGTGACTAATTTTTTTTTGTTTGTGTGTGTGTGCGATGAAGGGGAAATCAGTGATATGAAATTACAAATTGAAATGGATATATTTAATATTTTTAATAGTGAAAAATATGGCGATACAATTACAACAATTTGAGTGCTGTACAGAGCCGGTGATTCTTCATTTGAAAAAGTAAAGGTTTGTGTGTGGAGTGTTTTCGAGCTGGATTCATACTATATAGTTTGTACGATATAGTGAGAGGAAATATAGAAGAAACTGTGAGGAAATCTTTGGATATTGTCCAAAGAGAATCCTTATACTTTTTGTTTGGAGTCGAGATGAATATGGATTTGGAGTTGACGGAGCGTAGTGAGCAAACTAATGAGACATTTCTTGGTGACAATAGTGATGATTTATTTCGTGATTATCCGATTGCATTGACCTATGCTGCTGCCATTTGTTGTGTTCTCTTCATCCTCGTGGGGATACCCGGGAATTTGATTACCATCATTGCTCTTGCAAGATGTAAAAAGGTGAGTCACGTTCACAGGATTTATTTCATTTTGTCTATACAGAAGAACATATGCTTCAAATTTCTCACGATCAGTTCCTTTTTTTTCAAAACACAAAAAACACAAAGAAATTGGTTAGTCTTTTTTTTGGTAGCCAATTGTGGATTGTGAAATTGGAGAGTTTTGAGAAGAAGAAGCTGAACAGTGGTTTGTGTCTTGTGAGTTGATGATATGTTGAATTTGCATGCTAATGTCTACAGAGCCAAGAGCTCAAAAAATCACTCAGAGTATCTACAATCGGCAGTCTACACAGTACATATAATCATTATAATGGTTGTAATTAGTCATTTGGTCTCTTGGTCTTGAGTCCTCATGTTCATTTTGAAATTCATATATTCATGATTGAAAGTCTGAGTAGGTAAAATTAAAATCCTTTGACGTTAGTGACTGCTCGTAGCTCGTATACATAGAAATCTTAAATTGGACATTCTGTCTAATCAAAATCGAGTAGCGTCTGAGAATGCCGAATGCCAAACGTCAAACAGCAGCCAAAAACAGTCCGTCTCTCAACAGTAATTTTCAATTTGATCAAGGTAAACAAGTTTGTGTTCAGTTTCTATACCTGTAGGTTATCCACCTTGGATGTTCTTTCAAATGCTTTAAATGCTCAATGTTCTACAACCACAAAGAGTCAGCACATGTAAATATAAAATATGACATACTTTCATGCTGATACGAATACGAAATATACCAACGTTCCATTTCATTATCAGTGTTTTCAGATAATTTTTGACTTGCCATTTCACTCATTTCATTTTACGAAATGTCCGCCAATTAAATTAGCGCGAAATGCACATACATACGCTATTCTCATCATCCTTTTCCCACTTGAATTCTCATTTACTCCTGGACAAACTGTAGTTGGCATCCACCATTCACCCGAAAATGAACGAACGAACGAACAAATTAGGACACGCTCAAAATAATCCTGAGTGACTGTTGACATTTTCAGGCTTCAAAAATTTTCATTGGCTTTTCATTTGTGAAATAGTAAAAAAAAACACGAAGTGAAAAAATGTGTGTGTAGATTGTTAATGCAATTTCCCCCCGTTTTTCTCTTCTGTATAAATTGGAAGCATATTCACGAATCTGGCTTACGATTCTCATCGTCAGTCTCATCACATTTCCCCACATAAATACATACATGTACAGAGAGCAGAGAGAGAGGGAGAGAGAGCGAGCGAGACAATCTACATGGAAATCTAAATGTTACACAAACGACTGAAACTATACAGATTTAATTCGTTTACGACTTGCTTTTAAATGTTTCATCCTTGATGCGAGAAAAAATGTAGTGTTTATGCAGTTGAGATGTGAGGAAAATGGTACACACACACACACACACAAAGAGAGGGAGAATTAGAGAGGGGGGAGTAAAAGAGTAAAAGTATATGACATAAAAGAAATGATTGTGAAAATAAGGTCACGAACGAGCAACCAACGACCAACTCGCTCGGTGACTGTCCAATGAGTTTTCATTGTGAATTGTGAATTGTAATATCAAGAAATTAAACTGACGAGCAACTTTTTTCCTCATTCCTTTCCTTTTCCCCTTCACTATACATATCTGCGGAGACGAAAACGTAGAAGGAGCCGAGGAAAATAAGCCAAGAAGAGCCTTAACCTAAATAATAAAAAATGCCAGTGAAACTAACCTTCCGTATGAATGGAGCCTAGCAATACAGAAACTGTATTATTAGAGATAGTGCGAGTTCTCTCTCTCTCTCTAGTCATTTTCCAAAGGGGGAAATGCAATGGTTGAATGCAGAGTACGGATATCTCAAGAGAGTCTACATTAAGTGCAAATAAATTTGAGAGGATGAACAACAACAAGAAGGAGAAGTACAGATAGAAGAAGTAGAAGAAGTTGTTTCCAGTTTTCTACACTGACGATGATGACCAAGATGAGAACGACAAAAGACTGAGTTCAGTTGACTGGTTCGTTTCTAAAGAGAGAGAGACATGATAACAAGTGTAAAGATGTAGACGTAGAAATGTTGTCATTGTATGGTCGGTTTCGTTTTCGATTCCGTCCTTCATTCCTTCAGATAAAGAGAGAGAAAGAGGGAAATGAAAGTAATAGACATTTTGGTTGGGATGTGACAATAAAACCAAGCATGTCGTTTTCACCGCCTTTTCTCTATCTCTCTCTCTCTCTTTATTTTCTCCAATTTTCCGGGACAATGTGGAGCTGGGTTGAGTGGAGTTGAAATGTTGAAATGTGATCACATGACAATTTTCTACTACTGAAAGACCTTTGCTGTGGTCACATTAAACATTACACAAACTATGTCGAGATCCTTGTATACATATATTTGATATACTCATATAGAATGTAGAATGTAGAAAACGACATGGGAATCATCTGCATTCCATTTGAAGATCCCATTGAATATTTCTTTCGCTTCACCACCAAGAAGATACGATATGAGTATATATCTGTATTTGTTTGTATATGATGTGATTGTGGTTTTCATAATGTGGTTCTGGTTCTGGCTCCTCTGGGAATTCTCATAATGTTTCATTACCATCAGTTTTACTTAACATAAGAATTCATGTGATAAAACTGTTATTAAATTCTGAATGGTCCTCCGTCTAATGACTGTCTCTATGCAATAATACAAATCCGGATGTATTTACAGATGAACTCCAATTCTCTGAGTATTTTCAAGATAAAGAACTGAAGAAAGTACAGGCATTCACCTACTTTTGAAAATTTAAAAAAAATCTACGTAAACATGTAAAAAATAATTTTGGGTGGAGACAAAAACAAAAAAATGAGGGAAAATGGAGGGCGAGTGTAAAATAAAGAAAAAAGTGTTCCTTGTCCATTGATTGTGAGTAATGTAATTGAGCTCTTTTGCCGTCAATTCATCAATTATTTTCTCGTTTGATTTCACTGATACATTTAAAGTGTGCATACAGATTGTCCTCGTCGCTCAGGTTAGTCACCTCACCCTGAGTTTTTTGTGTCGTTCTTTGAAACAAAACACATCACATGGCTTGTAAAGTGCAAAAGGAAATTCCAAATTGTATTTGGTTATTTTGAGGTTTCTGAGTAGATTGAGAAAACCTGAAATTAAATTGTAATTTCCTTTCCGTGCCCACAATTCTTTGTTATTTTTAGCCGACAATCTCTTTGTTTAACTTACACTTTTTTCTACACTCAAAGCCAACCCTGAGAAATATTCGCCCACTCCAATTTCCAAAGTACCTGCACCACAAAAGCAGAAAATATAAAAAATGTTGATGGAATTTGAATTTAAATATATGATAGTGAAATTTCCTCGTCAGTTTTCGCTATATTTTTTCGTTATTTACTTCTATCATCAGTCGGATGATGAAAATCTGAATTTAAATCTCATGAACGAAAAGGAAAGTAATCAAATTTGAATAATCCATTAAAAATATATATACGCTGGGGTTGGAAAGTCATGTCTGTAATGTCATTTGATCATGATCATGAGAAATCCGTGGATTTTGTAAAGCCGTGGTTGACTTTGTCACATTCTCAAACTCCCACGTCTTCATTTTCTTTTTTCCATTTTCTACGTCAATTTTGTCACGTGTTTCTGTATTGAGAGTAAAATTGGCAATTTGTCTAATTCCTCTCTCCCCCATCCCAATGTCCCTCCCTTTCCCATTTACAGCTTAAAATCTAAATTCTAAAATGTAAAGTCCTCTAAAGTCTAAAAAGAACATCTTTGACTTTCCAAATTCTAAATACTAATTTCAAAGGAGCTCATCCTTTTGAATTTAACTTTTGTACTTGCGGTTCTTGGTTCTTGTCTGATACAGAAAAGTGGGGAAATCCCATGTAAATTTCTACAAAGATTTCAAAGTAACAAGAAAATAACCTGAAGCTGAGTTGAGTTGAGTTGAGTTCCTCTGCCTACAGATATTGGGTCCACAGTTTCCGTTGACTCAAGCTAATGCTACTGCTAATGCTTGTGAATTGTGAGAGAGAGATTCCAGTTTGATTGGAACTGAAATGTGTGCATGTGTTCGTGGGTATTTGAATGGGGGGGGGAAGAGAAAGTGAATGGAGGATGGTAAATGGAATGTGTTTCCTTTTCCTTCGTGACTTTAACTTGAGTTTATAGACATAGAGCCATGTGGTTGAGTTTCAGTTTCCCTCCTCCGTTTTCCTCTTCCTCCATCTTCCCTCTCTAAATGTTTACAACTTGACAATTTGTATAAACTTACATTCGAGAGAGAGAGAGACAGAGAGAGAGAGACAGAGAGAGAGAGAGACAGAGAGAGAGAGACAGAGAAAGAGAGAGAGAGAGAGAGAGCCTGGGGAAAGTTGCACCAACACGAGTGCATATTGCCAAAATGTCTCTTCCACACGCCAAATATCCATCTCCTTCAAGTCAATAGCATATGGTGTGTCTGTGTATTTGTGTGTGGTGTGTGCAGCGCGACAGACACCCACATCTAATGCTTATTGCCCATTCACACACACAGGAAATGTTTCAATTACATTAAGAGACGACGGAGAGAGAGAGAGAGAGAGAGAGAGAGAGAGGAACTTTACACAACTTTCCAGGGCATAAAATCATCTTACCTGCTTCAACTCTCTCTTTCTCCATGTGTACGATATTTGTGTTTGGGAGTTCACATAAATATTATCTCCAGGCTTGTGTAACAACTTGAAACATGTGTAATTTATTCTATTCACCCCCGAGACCTCCAGCCATAAGTTCAAATGAGAATAACATTGGGGCAAACGGCAATTCTCAATTCTTCACGGGTTCTCTCTCAGATTTTATCACCTCCATATCTTCAATATTCAATCGTCAATATTCAGTATTCAAAAGAGGCCCACAAATATCCATAGATTCAATTTGAATGTGACACAAATTTTCCTTACATGTACACGGGAATCCCAAGATTAATTTAATTATTTCCATTTAATTTCTATTTTCTATTCAAAAACAAGTAAGGTAAGATAAAGGGAAAAACAAAAAATACCCAAAAAACGTGATTGGAAATCGAATCAAGTAAATCAAATTGAATTGTCTTGTGATTTTACAATATTAAAATTCCAAGTGGAACAACAAGTTTTATGAGTGGTTATAAATGTATTGTATGGGAAATTGAATGAGAGAAATCATCTGCATAGAGTGTTTTATGAGTGGGTGAAAAGAAAAATAAATTAAGAACTGCACATGGATATGAATTTCAATTGGATGGAAATCCGTCCTACTTTGTTTTTTTTTGTCCTTTAGAATATACCTATATACTTTTTCTGATATTTTACTTATCTGTCGTCTGTGTACATATATTGTGATTGTGAGTCAGTGAGTCTGATTGGGATTGTGAGTGTGGAAAAGCCATTTCCCATTTTATATGGGAGATATATATCAAAAAAGCCCACGCAAAATATCCTCAATCTCCATCACAATGACGATCACATGAATTGAATTGGTTTGAATGCACTTTTCCAATGCATTCTACTCAATTTCATTCAATTTCATCGGTCGTGGCCATAAGAAAACCATGTATGTACCATGAATACAGATGTACATATATGTGTGTGTGAGAATTGAGAATACATACACGCAGAGCAGAGTTATCGAAAAGGAATTTGTAGGAATGGGATGGAGTTGGAAGTACTTGGAAGTTGTTGAGAAGTTGGACGTAGTGATGATGACAGTCCATGTTGTTTGTGTGTGTAGAGAGAGAGAGAGAGAGAGAGGGAGGGAGAGATAGAACTTCTTGGAAAACTACGAGCAGACAGATAGAGATGGAAAGACGGAGAGGCGAGTTCAATGTCTGTCTCTGTCTGTTTGTGTGTGTGGGTGGAGGAGAGAATGTTAAATGGGGAATCCAAAATCCAAAGGGAACTAAACTCAACGAAGAATTATTCCCATTAGTTCAACTTATTTCTTATTCTTATTCTTTAGTTATTCTCCACATCTAAATCCAAAATAACTCTTCTCTCAAATAAATTCAATGAAACAGTGGATTTATGAGATTACAATCATAATTATTAAAACCAAACTTTTAGGTGAAACACCTTGAGGAAAATAGGATAATCCTGATACATATTCAGGGATTTGTTTTTGGCCGCAGGAAATGTTGTGAGAGAATAAAGGAATAAAAAAACTTCTCACTCTTACTCTACTCACTGCAAGATCACACAGAGAAACTTTATGTATTATGTAATGAGGCTTGAGAGATATTGGGATTGTATAAAATAGAGGGAAAGAGAGAGAGAGAGAGGAATGAGGAATGAAAGTTGATGCGATGAGAGGGAAATAATACAAGGAAATTGAAAGTGATGACATGGAATAAAAAGGCATTTTTGGACACCGCCATGGTCGCTAAATTAGATTCTGGGGTAAAATATTTGACACGAACGGAAATCTCTTTTAGCCAGAGAGAGAGAGAGAGAGAGAGAGAGAGAGAGACCAGTCCACCACTAGACCAACCATTTCGACTGTCTCTTGAGCCTCTAGAAGTGCTCAATTTGTATGTATGTGTGCGGTAACCACATTGACATAATCCTCAATGTCCACAGCGTTGGTTACACAGAGTGAAGTGAACATGCTGCTCAATTCCGAACATTCAACATCCAAAATCCCAAATCTTCAAAGTTTAGCTTGAACCAACAGGGAAATCGCTGTATACTTAGTTCCACACAAAGCGAAATGGCTAAGCGAATGATTCCCTCGTGTCGTCATTACCGTTGGCACGTCCAATGAAAAGACAGAAGAAAGAAAAAAAATATCCACTGAATGCATCAAGTTTCCGTCGTCCAGCTCACTTCCTGTCTCCATTTCTTGGATTTCTTGACCTTTTTCCTCGGAAATTTCCTCATCTTCATCAAGGGAGCGATTGAACGATTGAACATTTAGCCCCAACATTTGACCCCCTCTCACAATTTGCTCACCATTTACTTTTTTTCGTCTTGATTTGGATTTGCTGTATTTTCCATAGTGACAGTTGTTCCACAGACAGAGAGAGAGAAAGAGAAAGAGAAAACCATTAGATATAATTTCTTGTTCCCCGTCTGCCAGAGTCTGTATAATTTAATGTAATGGGTTTCTCATTTCTCTGTTCAGCTGTGGTCAGTTCCTCCATTTCTTTTTTCAAATCAATCTCTTTAACTGCACAATTTCCGAAATTCCCGTTCAACCGGAAAAGTCGTATGAATTATAAAAAAAAAGAGAAATGAGTCATGACAGTTCTAATGGTAAAGGATATGAAGGATGAAATATTTTAAAAATTGAAAAACCCATATTTATGGCATATACATATATATAGAGATTTCTGTTCAATTTCAAATTTCACACATTTTCTGTACTTATATCTGTAGAATTCTGAATTCGACTGAAATCTCACTCTTTCTCTGTCTTGACGTCCTCATGAAAATCTGAAATGCAAATACCGATGTTGAAAAAAAAAGTTTTTTCGCCTGAGAATTCCGTGTGAATCTTAAATTCAAATGGGCGAATGAAGTTTTATCGTGCTACCTTTTATACCATTATGCTCGAAATGTGGAGGAGAGAGAGAGAAAGAGAAAGAGAGAGCGAGAGAGAGAGCGAGAAAAAGTGTTATGAAGACTTTAATGTTGAATGTAGACGGAATGGAATGAAGTTTTCATTTGGAAATTACAATATTGCCAGTTGTCAGGGATTTCAATGGAATCTCTTTGAACAAACCCGTAAAATTTTATCATAATAGCCAAATGAAATCCCACCAGCTGCTCAGGAAAAATTGTAATTGAAAAGGGAAAACTATACGAAAACGAAAACGAAAACTTTAAAAGACATTTGAGAAGAGAATTTCAAATTCGAAAGGAGGATAATAATATAATCCTGATGATGGGACGACGTGATGAGTAAAATCCGGAGGGATTTTATTTGAAAACTGTAACTAAACATACTGTGGTAATGCAAATGCATAATGTAATAGTAGAAATCCTTATAGTAGTTTAAGTACACATGATGAAAAAACAGAGAAGAGAGAAAATGCAGATAGACAGCTGACCAAACGCACAAGTCACAAAAGCAAATAAGAATTTCTTCAAATTGAAGTTGATCAATGGACTCGCTTGAGTTTTCTTTCGTTTATCTTTCATCTCCCGGATTTGTAAACAGATTTTAGCTGTTTTCTTCCCACTCGCAATCATTTCACCCACTTTTAACAGTCAACATTGTCGATTTCCCGAGCTTTTTTTTTATCTAAGATATTTACATACGATATCTGGTTGTATTTCTGTTCCTGTTTCGACAAATTCATTGGTTATTATTACTAAATATTATCTGTTCGCTTTTTGAAGGCACTTTTGATTTTTGAGTTTGTGTTTATTTTGTAAATGTGTGCAAATACAAATTACGAGCACAATCATTTTTAATGACACAATAAATCATCCGGGCTTTTAATTCCATTGTGCATCACTTTGATTTCATTCTTCTCTCTCTTCTTTTCCTGTTTTGTTTGACCCAAATTACTTTATGAATCATCTACTAAAATTCCAAATTCTCAAATGAATGATTTTCTAGGCTAATACAGAAAGGAGGGAAGGAAAACAAACAAAATTACTTGAGAACTTTGCCTGTAGTAATAATTATTTCATATTTCGCAATGCAACTATTGTACTAAACCAAGTTTATTTAGTGCATCCACATTTCTCACGTTTTACATATTTACATATTTACTTGAAATAGAAATGAGTCTTTAGCCCTTTATATCATTTCCGCAGCAATGCTCATCTCCGCAAAATATCGTAAAATGACAACATTTGAAGATTAATGGAGAAGAATTGGAAAATGTTATAAATTCCTGTCTCGATTTTAACAAGAAACTTTTGTAAAATGAAATGAAATAATATACACACTTTTGTCATTTTCTGCTGGGCTGCTCAAATGAAACAAAATTATTAAATACCGGGAGGAATTAAAACAAAAACTTCTTTGTTCAGTTCCGTTCAGTTTCCTCGCACAATTTGAAATATATTTTCATGTGTAATTGAAAGAATGAGTTTGGAAGGAGGCTTTGAATTTTACATTGTAATTTGGTGGGCATACAAACACCAGAACCAGAGACATGGACCATTTCCATAATACAATTAATTTAAAAAGGTTTCTTGGTATCTCATAAATCAACTGTTGCAACTTGATTACTTTCCTTTTCCTTTTCCCACTCTCTTTGTGGATATAATATATAAGACTAAAAATACGGGGACGGTATATTATTTTGCGATTACCGGTGTGCACACAGTCCACACACATGCACACACGAATACACACTCCATCAGCTCTATTTAAACGAAAAGGAGAACGGGGCGGCTTTAATTATGTACTCGCACACTTTCCTCCATCTCTTTTACTCTTTTTTCCAATGGTCAAAGACTAAATAATTTTCAAGGAGAAAATGAGAAGGAATTAAAAAAAATTGAGGACACGGAAGAAGTTTATACGCATATAGATTTCCTTCTCGTAAAATAAAGTAAAGTCTCCCTCATTATATCCTAATTAAACAAATTCAATTTAATATATAAGAAACGAGAATTTCCTTTGTTTTATGTTGTACTTAGAAAAAAGAAAAAAGGAGAATATTCAAAATAATTTTGAAGTACACTAAAGGAATTTTCTCTTAACTTTCATCAAATCTTGCAAGCGTGGGACCATCACAAAGAAGAAAAAAGAGTGTGGAAAATAAATTGAATGAGAAGATTCTGCGATGGTTCTTTTTTCTCTATTTTTTTTCCTTTTCCCTTTTTTCCATTTACATACACACTGATTTATTACCGAAGCTGTGGCTTAGGAAATCTCGCCCTCCCGGAGTTGATCTGTAAATGAATAATAGATTACGATATCTGTATGGTCTGACAGACGAGACTTTCAACTATATGTATACAAACTTTGTCACCCGTTATCCATATACTTACAATCCGAATCCGAATCCGAGCATAATAATATGCATTTTATATAACTACAGATATAACTGTACAAATATATGTAGGGATTTACATATGGATTTAAATTTGATTTGGGAAAATCAGAGTCTCTGTGGAAATTCATCACTTATCACCACCACGATCGAGAGCTCATGAAAGTCCTCGGATCTCGCATTTCGGATTTCGGATTTTCCTTTCCTAATGAATGATGAAAGAAAGGTTGTCGCTCTCGCTCTCACTGCTGTCACTACAGAGTGAATCGTCCTTGTCGTTATCATTTCAAGTGGGTAGGAACACAAACAATGGAATGATGTGAGTTATGATGAATGACGAACAGCCCACAGTTGCCACATGAATGTACAAGTGTATCTTACATACATGCACATACAGACGAACGCACTTGCGATTAGTCTTCATTCCGTTTCTATCTTCAGCTTCAGCTCCAGCTTCAACTTCAACTTCAACTGACTAATTGTGACGACGGGGGAAAAACACGTCATAAAAATATAAAGCCTCAAAGACTTGACTTGAAAGACAAATTGCTGGGCATTTCTCAGGACATTTAGCGAGTACTTGAAGAATATTTATGAGGAAACGAGGAGAAGGAGCTCACGACTCTCTGGGATTATTTATCACGACTTTCCCTATTAAATACCACAATTTTATCTACATTTCCAATTCCCCACATCCAGATTTACATTCAAAAATATATTTTTAAAAGAGCTCATTTTGGCTGTAGTGACTTTACTTTGTTAAGATTCGGAATTGAGAATTGATGATCAATCGATTGTATTTATGCAGAATTGAATGTGAAATCGGATATAATTCTGCATGTATTTTTTATACATACCGTCTGTTAAGTTCACAAAGGAACTATAATTATTTCCCTTAATTTCGTTGACCTGCTGCAAAGGTCAAACGGCTGGAGATGGAGCGTTGGGTCCTTCGACATTATTATCTGCCATGACCTTTTCTGTCACTCTGAATTTTTTCAGAATTTTACCCACAAAGACGGACGCAATCGTCGCATTTCCGAAAATTAAGGAAAATCGTTATAGTTTGTTTGTGAACTTAACAGACGATATGCACTTGAGCTGACAAGCTAAAAAAAAATTTTGGCTCAATGAAATTCTCATCATCACCATTGAATGCGTTGAAAAGTTGGAAGTGAGATTTCTGGTGGTGGGAATCCACGTGTGAGGTTATTTTTGTAGGTGGTGAAGCAGAAGGAGAAGGAATTGAACGTAAGACTGTTTAGCTGTTTGGGAGGTGGTAGAGAAAAAAATTCCTATATGCTTGTCTAATACAAAGATAAAAGTGCGTTTAACGTAACGAAAGGAAAGGAGTGTAAGAGTGACAATGGGAGATCCACTGTGTGTGGAGGATTTTTTGTGAAGCGGGTGTGAAAAAATACAGCTATTTTTTTTTTGGTGGGTGAATTGCTGGCGGGCGCAGAGCAGGGAGTGAGCCAAATATATTTCCCTTCCTTCTGCCCGGTATCGGTTTTATTTCCGTATTATATTTTCCGTTTTAAGTTTCCTCATCAGATTGACACAGTGAGTAGTAGTGAAAACTGATGGATTCACAAGGAAAGGAAACAGTAGAAAGTATCGTCAGATTCCAACAAAAACATCGTCATCTTTGTTTTGACTTTGACTTTGCAAGTCTCACGCTTTTCAACGGCTTTTGTTTCAGGATTGAAGAGTTTTTCTGGGTCCATACGAAAACTTTCCTTCCCCGTTTAAAACCATGAAATTATGGAAGGAATAACAAAATGACATGATATAAACCTAAATTAAGCAAATAAAGAGATAAGAAAAGTTTTTATTCTCTCGTCATTTCCTCTCGATTCACTTTCATTTGAAACAAACGCTCGGCTTTAATGACAGTGAAAAGGACAAAAACAAAAAAATACAAGACGACAAGACAACAAAATGAAATGACATCATTTTGAAACAAAAGCATGCAAACAAGGAAAGATAGTGAAAACAGTCTGAAAATGGCAAAGAAACTTTGTCCATGAGCCTTCAGGGAATTCAAATCTTGTGAGTGAAATTAAAATGAAACAAACTCAAAGAACAGAAAAGATTATACACGCAAGGAAATTTGTGGTGGACAAAGTAAACAAGGCAAATACTACACACACACTTATTCTTTCTGACTCTAAGGAATTCCTCATTTTAGAATTGAGAATTCCCAGCTTCTTTGTCAAAGTATATAAAATATCAGGACATGATGAATGATGAATGATGAATTTCTCTGGATTCTCTTTCTCTCCCCGTTTTAAATATTTCAAAACGTTCTGGCTTATTTCCATTTCCACACGGAAAAGATATTTTCATGAAATGCAAATGTACATAGTTAGATGATGTGCGGAGAAAGGGAAAGAAAGTCTCGAGTACTTTGAGTTTGAAAGAGGTGACAAACGGGGGGAGGTGGGATGGGAGTGTGGAGGGGAGGGGGTGGGGAGTACGAATATCCGTATGTGCTCAGACTTTCAAGTGTAAACGGCATATTTTATGTAGATTCCCTACAGATGGAAAGAATAAGGGAATTTTTGAGTGAATTAGATGATTATGAAATAAAGTGTGTGGATGTGGAGAATCCACAATCTAAACTCTCCTTCTCTAGTTTCTCTGAAGCCTCCCAACTGCCTTGACTCTTAAAAAAACTCTCCTCTGCCAAATGAAATATTGTGAATATGGGAATGAGGCTATAAATTTGTGTGTGTGCGGAGTCTCAAAATATGAGGAGAGAGACGAGAGACGCGAGAGACAAGGAATGGTAAGAAAATGAGATGGAGTTTTCTTAGTTTTTCCTCTCATCCATCCATTCAGTCAGTCCGTAAAGAATGAGAAAATACGCGCTCTGGCATACAAATGTGACTCCACACGTTTTTTAAATTCAAATTCAAATTTCTCTCTAATATTTTCTGTAATCATTTCCCAAAGAATTGTCCTCTCTCTCTCTATTTCATTCCATTCCAATCCACAATAAAATTTCAACATGTCTCCACTTTCTCTGGCTCTGACTCTTTCTCCACTTTCTCGACTTGATTCAATTCTTTTGTCTTTCGCATGATGCAAAAACATTCACATCCAAATCCAAATCCACGCATGTACTAAATAATTCTTCCTTCTTTTCTCTCCCCCTTCGTCTTGTTTTTTACATTTTGACTTTTTGGCACACGTTTAATTGAGTATACAAGTGGACTTTCTCATGCTGAATCCCAGTTCACTTTCCACTTTCACGTTCAGTACGCATTCACAATCCACGCACTCATTTCAACAGATCTCTCACTCTCTCTCTTGCTTCACTTACTTCAGCCAATTCAAAGGGCTCACAGAAAATTGTCCTGCATCCATACACAGACGTAGAAATTTTGTTGGATTTTGAATGGGCTGTAGGTCATTGCCATTAGGATCTCTCTGTCTCGATTTTTTTTGTAGTACAACGTCAAGTGAAAGAGAGAAAAGAGAGAGAGAGAGGGAGAGGGAAATTTTGCCATAGTCATTTGCCAATGCCAATAAGGACGACAACATGAGAGAAAGTGAGAGAAAGCGAGAGGAGAGACTGTGGGGAGGGAAAAGCATTTTGACGAAGAGAGAGAGAAAGGGAGAGAAAGGGAAAGCTCATGTTGAATCCAAAGCTAAAGGAAGAGAGAGAGAGAACGAGCTCTCAGCTGGGGGTCCATATACATTTCTTTGCTTTTGGTTTCGGTGGATACGACAAGATAAGCGTTGAGCTCAACCGTGTGGAAACTGGAAAGAAATTCCTAAACTTTTCTTCTCCCATTTCTACAGCCTGTGTTTAGTTGTGTGTGTGTGTGTGTTGACTTCATGTATATATATACAGAATTTAGTCAAGATACATATACGGAATTTAGCTATTGATTTCATATTCATGCTATGCTATGCTCTGCTATGCGTTGCAATTTGCGATGTGATGCAAAAAACGATGCAAAATGCAATGAAATAGAACGGAAACTTTCATGCAAGTTTTTGTCTTGTCGGGTTTTTCGCCTCCTTTCCTTTCGCCCTCTCACTCTCGTTCCCTTTCTCTCCCTCTCTCTCTCTGTGCACGTTGACAAAAAAAGTGTGCCGTAAAACGGGGGAATGAGAATTCTTTCCCACATCCCAAAAATTCAAATTCTAAAGTCTAAACACTCCAAGTCCCAAAACCCAAAACCCCAAATCCAAAATCGTCCGGCTTTGTCTTCTTCACTTTGATGGTTTTTCCTCACCCTCGCTGGAGAGAAAGTTGTAGTAATGTGGAAATTTGAATCCAAATTCAACCCACATCAACTCAACACCAACATCCGGAATCCATTTACAAGTAGCCCCAAAAAAATATATTTGACTAAATAAAACAAAAAAAAAATGTATCTCTCTTTCTCTCTCGGGGAACAGAAATGGGGGGAATCTCTAGAGACGTTGAGACTTTGAGAATGTTGTCTGGATGACTCTTTTAAATGGATGGGAAATGAAGATAAAACTGAATGATTTCGTCCGTATTATGTTTTGTCTCGTCTCATTCAAAATTTGACAATCAAACGTACGTATATTTTCATTGGATTTTCATTTTTGTTTCTGCGCCATGACATTCTCAATTGACATTGATAGAGAGAAAAAAATGTTTCCAGCCGCAGACAAACATTTTCATGGCATTAGAAAGAAGAGAGAAAGAGAGAGAGAGAGAGAACTGTGTGTAACATCTAACATGTAAAGTCATTATAATATTTCGTTGGCGTTGGCGTTGGAGTTAGTCCCATTTTATATAGAGATAATACATATAATATATAGAAAGGGTCTATCTATCTAGCTCCAGACTCGATAACTCGGCGTACACTTCAACTTCACAAATCGCAGGCACTTTATTCTCTCATTTAGGAGACAAATTAGACGGAGGAGGAGGCAGAGGCTGAGGCTCAACTGATTTCCATCGGCAGTGTCTTCTTCATTTTGATGGTGGTGGTCGGTTGGTTTGGCTGGAAACTAATTTACCCTCCACACACAGATACACACACGCATACAGGATGGAGAACATCATCATGCAAATTTTTGAATGTGCATCATTCTCATTTTATTACCATGGTGCTGTTGGTGTTGGCTCACTAGCTGGCTCGTTGGCTTTGACTTTGGTTTCCTCGCATTGGTTTCATCAGCATCCCATCACGATCACTATGAGCACAATCAGCAGCCCACCCTTTTAAATGCAGCTAATGAACTCACTAAATAATTCACATTGGTTTGTCATTAGACTTCCAACTATGTGGACGCCAAATGTCTTTTCCCCTCATTTCCCCATTTTATTCCCAACCCAACAACACTCGTGTGTGTTTGTGTTGTAAAAAAAAAATAACCATAACCAAAACATTACGGAATCAAAATGGTGAATTCGTCAAAGTAAATTCTTCCTTGCCTATACACACAAAAAAAACGAAATCCGCATTTTCATAAAGGTTTTCATTCGTATATGAAATGTAGTACGAATATCAAATGACAAAGCATACAGAGTTTCCATTTGAGAAACATCAAAGTCCACTAATTCCTTTTTTCTACAGGCTCCAAAGTGGGTATAAAATTGAATGGAATTTTTGAAATTTGATGATCCCACTCAAAGAATATAATACAAAAAAAATATATAATGGAAAGGGCTTCAAGGGGAAAAGAAAAAAAGATTTTTTATATGAAATGGAAACGGCTTAATTCGATGGAGTTATGTAGATATGTAAAAAGAAAGGAAACGGAAAGGACTATTGTATATAAATTTGAGTAAATGTGTACAAATGTGAATGTGGAGGATCCATTTTGTATTTTTCCTTCCTGACATATCCAGAGAGAAAAGGAGAAAGAAAGAGAGAGGGAAAATGCGAATCTTGAGAACAGAAACCAACAACAACAAAACTTTCGTTACCTAGTTATGCAATTGGAATGGAAAATGGAAAGTAAATGAAAGGAAAACAAATTCGCAACTCTCTTTCATTTCCCTCTATTTTTTTTAGGAAGAAGAATCTCCAGATCTCCAAATCGGAAAACGAAGGCGGAAAAGGAAATGAATGCAAAGGGAAAAAAATCCTCTCAGCTTCCAATAATTCCCTATTTTTGTTTGTCCAATATAAAGTAAAAAAAAACAGCGTCTGGGAGGATTCTCACAGTGTTTTTTGAATTAGGGATAGAGAAATTGAGGATTGTAAAGGAGAGACGACTTGAGACTTGAGAGAAAGAAAAACTTTGGAAAATGGAGATATAAAAAGTAAAAAATGTATCATTTCCATGTGAATTTCAAAGTGTACTCAAGTTTTTCTTAACAGAACGTCGACAGAAATGAAATATAAATTACACGTTAATGTTTTGCTTTTGATGGCACTCCGCAAGTCTCAAGTATTTTCGTTTTTCGTGGACTCACAGGAAAGAGGAAATGGAGGAATCAGAAATGCATTTTCCGTGTAGGTTTTCCTTATTAAAATCACAAGATAATTTCAATGCCGTAAAACCAATATGTATGTACACTTTTATCGTATGTAGTTTGAGTTTGTATATATTATACGTTTGTACTTTTATTCTTCTGTACTTTGTAATTTATTATCATTTACATTTCCAGGAATTTTGAACGCAGTTCCTTTTTTTCTTGGTTACGACTTACGAGAAAGAAGAAAACAAAACTTTTGTACACTTGTATTTGTTTTGGCTCAGATTTTGATTCCCTCAAACGTAAAAACTTAAGAAAAATATCCGTTCACAAATGTATAGACTTGAGAGAATGGAACAAACAATAAAAAAAAGTTTTTTTTCTCCCCATTGACGATCGAAGAGAAGGAGAAAAAAGAGACGAAGACGAAGAAGAAGAAAAAGAAGAAGAAATGTATGTGAAAAGGATAATGGAAAAGTAAATGAATGAGTGTGTTTGTGATTGGAATGGTGACCATTTCCGCCGATTCGTCTCTATTTATACACACAGGGAAACTCATGTTCATACATATCCAGAGTTTCCTGCACTATTGGTCATGCCATTGTGAACTCACTCGATTCTCTCCATTTCCATTCTCTTTTGCTTTTGCTCACTTTTTCATTTTCCGTTCTCTGACAATTTCTTGGCTGAGGAGAGTTCAAGTTGAGAGTTGAAAGTGAACCTGAGGTTTTTTCCATGGCAGAATTGAGAATTGAGAATTGAGAGAACATCGTTTCTGGTCTCTGGTTTCGTTTGACGAGTTGAGACCAGACATTTTCCATCTCCCCATCTTCTTCTTGTGCTCGCGTCTTCATCTTCTTCTTTACTTCTATATACTGGAACACAAAAGAAACTCTAATCTTTCTTTCCTGACGTTCTCTCTCTCTCTCTCTCGCTTGATCTCTGTGAATTTGACTGGTGAACCCATTTCCGTCTTCCGAAAATCCCCGTCTTGTTTCCTCCTTCAATCAGTTGGTGGAATTATGGCAGACGGAAGTCAACTCACACAATTCATATCTCACACTTCCAATCTGTCCACTCACCACTTTCTTTTTTTACTATATTATTTATATCCATGCCTGTCGCCTGTCGCTGTCCTGGAAAAAACCCCGTTCCAGCTCCATTCAATGCAATTGAAATTGAAATGGAAATTGAAATTGAAAATGATGACGAGGATTTTCCACCCCTCACGCCATTATTATTATTATTATTATTATTATTAAAGAGACTGAACTGTAAAAAAAAACCGTGGGAAAATTCGTTGGAATTATCTCTGTGGGAATATTCACGTTTCGTAATTCATAAGGAAATGAACGCCAATCGGGAAACTTGTGGTTGATTTACTTATACATTTTCACTGATAACTGATAATAATAATACGATGGGAAATGTCTGTTCTTGAATGAGGAGCGCATTTACATTCAAATCACCACACAAATTGGTTTCAATAGTAATAATTCTTAAATTGAATTAGGGTAAAATTATGCTCCATCGTTAAAGCTCCGACTTCTTCCAACTTGTCTCAAAAGAAGAAGAAGAAAAGGAAAAGGAAGAAGTAGAAGCAACTCGTTCTTGTACAATCATAATAAAACTTACGTTCGACTCGACTGTGTGACTGTGAGACTTCAGACTTTGATGAATGAGTTTGAACTCAGTTAATCGTCTAGTGCCGTTTGGCATCCTGATCTGTGTGACACCGCCCGTGAATTATTCTTATTGCACCGGCAAATTGAGAGCTCTCTCGCAATTTGGAAGTCTCAAATAACTCTAGACAAAAAAAAAAAAAATTACTCCGACATTCTTTGAAGAATGAGTTGAAAATTCCTTCAACATATTTTTTCTATTATATTAAATATGTATATATATATACATATTTTTTTCCTCTCTCTCGTTGACAGCTTTTCTAACTCTGGCCAATATTCCAATTCTCCAATGTTTAAAGTTTCTCAAGTTACAAACATGACTTTTCCCCCGCTACACAAATGGGAAATGGAAAATGGAAGTTGAATCGTAATGGAAATAGAAAAAAAAGTGGAGAGACGAGAGGGAGGAAAAAAATTGAATACAAAAATGTAATATTGTAAATGTACGCGGGCTTTGGTGGAGAGAAAGTAGGTAAAGTTAAGTTAAGTTAAGGGAGTCGTTCAATCATGGTACATGGCCATATGATTGCCATTATGATTTATAGATGATGAGAATCCATAAAAGATATTATTTTTCCACCATCTCCCTCAATTTCCCTTCTCTCTCTTGTTTGAGCGTCCTCTTCCCTATTTTTCTACTTTCTACTGTCTACTCGGTCGTTTAATGGAAAGCCTCTGGCTGTTGGCTATTGGATTTTGAATGTTGGCTGTTGGCTATGGAAAATGCATCATTTGATAAAACGGCGTCTAGAGATCCTGTGTTTGTTCCAAAAATTTGTTCAAAAAAATGGAGCCGAAGCATCTTCTCGATGTTCGTTCGTCGTCGTCGTCGTCTCCAGTGTGTGGTGTTTTTATTCAGCCGTGTCAATGATTTATCCTGGAGGTAATGTGATGAGGAAATCACATTGTCATATGCCGTTTGGAGTTTGGAGACCAAAATGTCTCGGAGCATGACATGAGAATTTTATACCTCGAGAAAGAGAGAGAGAGAAAGAGAGGGAGAGACAGTCGACCGTTTAATTATACTTTATTTTGGCCAAAGTCCCATATAAAATCAGGGTATTGAGCACATGGCAAATTACAGGAATGTAATTTTAAGAACACACGAGATATTTCATAGATTTAGAGACTGTGTGATTGGTGGACGACTGAGAAATGGAGGGAGAACGAAAAATGTAAAAAGTAATTTGGAGTCGCAGAGTCCAAACGACCTTTTTATCTTCCATTCAAATCGAGTATGAATCAAAGTGGTGGTTTAATTCAATTACACATACATTTTGACGTGTAGTCACTTTCACTGGGAACGAAGAGGAATTCCACATTCTCCAATCCAATCCTCATCTCATCAAATCACATTACATTACATTACATGATTACATCATGACAGTGATCACTGATGACGATTATTAGACCAAAACCTTATATAAAATTCAATTGCCTCGACATTCTCCATCCCATCATCTCTAGTTTGTAGTCTGTAGTAAATAAAAACAATGTACAATTGAAAAGAGACAGGAAAACGAGGGAAACGAGGGAAATGTCATTTATTTATCTTTTCTCTTTTTTTTTTGCTGTATTTTCTATATTTTCGACAAGATTCAATTTAGATTTGCTCCAATGTGGATTTTCTTAAATCGAATTGGAGGAGCAATTTTGTTTTCTCTCTTATTTTTTCTGATACGGAAAAAATTCCGTCGAATTTCCAGTTGGACTGAAAAGGAGATGAAAATCTTAATTCATTTGACTTTTTAATTAAAACTCAAAATTTATGTATTGTACAACCTGGAGGAAATCAATTGACGATCTCAGCATGTGCATCCTACAATTAATTTCATTTCCAAAAAAGATTAAAAAAAAAAACAAAAACCCACATGGCTAAAAAATCTAAAATTTGCACAAAACCCAAAACCTACCTACAGATTTGACTGGATTTTTCTCGATTTTTTGGGTTAAAATTGACGAAAAGTGTCCTCAAAGAATTTCCATGGAGGAATAAAAAATATAGATATAGAAAATAGATGCGATAGATTTATCAATACAGGAGGGAAATGGGATTTGTGTGTGTGTGTGTGTTTGTGTTTGTGGTTGTGTCTGGGAGATGAAAAGAGAGCACGAGGGAAAGCAAAAGGATCCAAATCAATTGTGATTTTTTTTTGGTTGGTATATAAAAAGGATTTTCCACAGGCCATGTCCTTTTTTATCGTTCATCTGCGGTTGTTCCTTGTTCCGAGTGTATGTACATTTTTTTGTATTGTACGTTCGCTCTGTGATCCTTCCAACTTCTAACACTCACACATTGAGCTCAAGCTAAACTAAAGGACAGTGCCATCGCCTTGAACTTAACTCCACAGGCTACAGGGAAAGAGAGAGAGAGCGAGAGAGACGGCACTCCAACCCCCGGAACTGTTTCCTCACTTTACAGCTAAAAAGGAAATTTGTAGTACGATCCTGTCCTTGATAGTTTGCTCTGTGGAAAGAGAGAATGAGAGAATGAGAGAGTGAGAGCTCCAGTTGTGCTCTCGCCATTTGACCATTACTGGGAATTGCAAATGGTAAACGGAGGAACGGCAACGGCAGATTGGCCTCGAGGAAAAAAAATGAGTCAGAAAGTGTATGCAGAGATACAGAGAGAGAGAGAAAGAGAGATATGATGGTTTTAGTGGAAACTTCGGGTTTTTTATTCACATTTACGAGATGAAAAGGAAAGATGAGAGGAGATGCAGCGGGAGTGTCAGTAGTCAGTAGTCAGTGCAGCATGAAGATGACGATGAAGATGACGAGAGAACCAAAAAAAATAATCAGGCGCAAACAACTGCGGTTGGTAACGTTTTTCCATAGATATCGTATATTATAAATATATATCTACAACATTTCTTGTTTTTCATATCGTATTTCCCAAATGGGAATTTCCCATGAAAAAAGGGAAGGGAATTTTTTCGGACGTGTCAAAATCCAGTCTTTCATTTAAACTCCAATCCCAATTTAATAAGAAATAAAAAAATCGTGCTTTTTTTCTTGCCCTCTAATCAAGTGAAGGAAGAAGTAGAGATAGTATAATATACAGGATTTATTTTCCTCTAGATTGTATTGCTATTGTTATTGCTGGGAGTTGGCAGCCAAAGATTCAGGATTCCGTGCAAAAAAAACACAGAGAGAGAGAGAGAGAGAAACCACGAGTGTACAAAAGTTTATTCATTTCATGCAATCCCCCCAGACAATGTCGATGTGGATGTCAATGTCCAAAGTTTGTGTAGAAAATGTTTCACTTCTTTCTTTTGTTTCCATTCATTTGATAGTTTGCCATTTGATATTTCTACAGATTATTATTGTAACTTTGAGACTAGTGTAGACGAGAATGAACGAAGGAACATCCAACACATCCGCATTGACTTCCTTGTACGTAAAATGTAAACAATGACAATGAGAAGGAACAGTGGATCAAAATAGATTTTGTTTTATTGTTTATCCTTAAACGAAAGTTTGTACAGTAATTTGACTATGCAAAACGCACGCACGCACGCAAACACAGACGCCGTAAAAAAAACTGAGTACAAGAAATGTAGGGCATTCAGTCGTCAAGAAATGTACTGTGCGTCCTCATATTTCAAATGCTGACCATTTCGTCTGTTGACGCTTACGCACTTTTTAAACCAACGAACAAAACAATCCCAAGAAATGTGAAGAAAACTCGTAAATATTTGAATGGTGAATGTTGAATGTTGAATGGGACTCCACACAATCCAAGCTCCAGCTCCAAGTCTATTCTGTTCTGTTCCTACTTCTCACCACAATCTCTTGCTCTTTCTTTCGATGAATTTCCAAGCTCAAACTGTCAAATTACTCATTCAGTCCTCGATGCTCCAAGAAATAAAATAAAAGAAACTATGCGTATTAACATTTTCCATGGGATGATTTCATTTCATTTCATTTTCATGTGGTACATACAGAGAAAACCGAAATGGAGAGGAGGGAATGAATCCGGAGAATTCATGTGTATTACGATATTTTCCAAAGATGATGAGGGAGCATAAAAGTTTTCATTGTCCATCATCCTTGGTTGATGGTCGTGTTAGGGAGAGAATCAACTCCATTCATGAGCTTCACCTGTTTTTACTGCTTTAATACTCTCAACGAGGACAGGAATATCCCGAATACTCGTATCTGCTGAAGAACTGAAGAATGAATGAGGAATGAGGAATGAAAAGGATGGAGCAGGAAATCCTCGAGTCATCTCCATCTCCATCGTCATCCGTATAATTTTTTTACAGAGTCAAAAGTCATCTCATCTCATATGGAAACCTCCAATTGAAAATTGGAAAGGCCTTTCAAGAAACAGAGAGAGAGATTCAAGTAAAGAAAAAAAAACTGTTGGGTCATAAAGAGGTGAAAGGAGGCCGTAAAATCCGTGTGCCAGAAATCGGAGATCCTCTCGGAATCTCTGATCCGTACTAAACTAAACAGCTACAAGAAATGCAATCCCATCTCTCTCTCTCTCTCTCCACCTCTTTTTTTACGTTGTTTTTTTTTTACAGCCAGACCTCTAAGAAAAAATAGTCTAATGGCTTGGATTTCCAATTTCCACACAATCCACACAACTTGTCGATACAGAATACAGATAAAAGTTAAAATGATTGGATGAAGACAAAAGGACAAGAAAACCACAGAAATGCAGAATAATATTCAAATTACGCACACAAACGCACAAACTCAAATTTCATGAATTTCCATCTCGGATAATTTAATTAATCGAACGAGAGTTCAAAGCTCAAATGAATTTCCTCACGGAATGTATTTATGTTCACTTAGACTTTTGTCAAAGTTGTTCTGTTTAGCATTTGAGAGAGTGAGAGAGAAAAATGAGGACATTTTGAGAGTGCAGATGAGGCATGTGGAATTTCACGAGTGAGTTGCTCCTCTTGATATATGATGAAATCCTCATTTAATGCTGCACTTTCCATTCTACTCTCGTCAGACTCTTCAGTTCTCTCCTCACAGTCCTCAGTCGGTCTCGGCACAGCAGTCAGAGTTTGAGAATGAATGAATGAGGAAACAACACTAAAAACTAAATTTGAAATTCGGCTCAGCCCAAAATTGTTACTATACATGGGGGGATCCGAAAGCTATAGGAAGTATACTAAAATATTATTATATATCTGGACACAATACTCAGACTACCAAGACAATCTCAAGCTTTTTGTCATTGCATTGCATTGTGGACGTGTGGGAGTTGGGATTTTGATGCCAGGCAAAGTTAAAATGGAGGCGGAGGCGATGAGGTTATGAAAAACACGTCTTTTCACTTTCCTCAATATGTATATACATACGTACATACTTTTTTTTTTACAATATGTCATAAATTGAATATGAGTAAAAGAACTTTGTCCAGAATCCAAAATCCAAAAAAAAATCCAGAAAAGTCGAATGAAAATGAAAAAATGTCTCCAGTACATTTTTCATCTTCATCATCTTCATTTCGATCTTCGATATTCCGGCAAAAAAAAAGTCTCAATTTTCTTCTTCATTCAAAATGTAATAAAAAAATAAAAAATCCTGCCAAAACTCTCAAAGTTCATAACGAAAAAAAAAAATGATGAATAAGAAGAAGAGGAAAGTTGAATATCAAATATCAAAAATCAAATGGAGAGTGACGGAAAGTTGAATGCTGAAGGCCCAAGATTTAAAATGCTCAAATCCTCCCCGAAATTTCCTTATGCCAAGTTCCTTATTCCTCTCCGTTTTTCCGTTGCACTGCATTTCCTCCACTGGTTTTTTTATTACATGTCTTTTTGGCTGTGAACTGTGAAATTTATGTGGTTCTTTATGTGGGCAGTTTAAAAATTCAACGAGAGTGACATAAAAATAGGGAAACGAATGACAAAAACAAAAAACCAAAAAACAACCGAAAGACATGGAAAAATAAAGGGGTGGGAGGGGGGGGGGGAAAGCTTTTAGGTTTTTTTTAGAGTCCTCCTCGCGTCCATCCTTTACTCTTTACGCCTTCCTGTTGACAGAGAATGTAAGCAACTCCATGTGCTTTCCCTTTCTCTCTCTCTTTTTCTCTCTCTCTTTCTCTATTTCCCATACAAATTCTAATGGTACGGAATTTTATTTTATTTTGGCGTTGGTTTTGAAAACAGTACTGTTTGATTGTACATTTTCTGGCTCGCCATTTTTTTGGAATGGGGTGGACAAAACTACTGTGTGACACAACAAGTATAAGAAAAGAAGAAAAAAACGCTAGTGCGATGGAGATTCTCCATTTTCCCCGTTGACTATGAGAAATCGTCGGTCGTCTTTGTTGGACAAAGAAGAAGACGAAGAAGAGGACGACCGACAGTGTTGAGTCGAGTCGAGTCGACCTTCTTGGTATCTTTCCAAAGAGATCCAGATTAATTTCATTTCCTCCTACAACTGCAAAACTATACGTACAAAACAACTTTTTAGTCCCGATAAAATAATTCCACTTTCTCCTTCGGCCTTTCTCTTTTCTCACTTTGTACATTTTTTTTTTACTCGCCGCCGCTGATTTCTCTCATCAATTTCCCACCCCCCCAGCTAAGAGAAAAAAGAGGAAAAAAAAAACCTTTGACAAACTCCGAATAAGAAAAATTATATATAAGACTTGGGGGAAAGAAAAACTTGATTAAGAGAATTACTGGGGGTTCATTTACGGTTGGCCACCGACTGGACAAATTGGAGGCTCAAAAAGTGTACCAAACGTACAAAAAAAAGAAGGAAACATCTCGTTCTGGACTTGAGTAAAGTACATTTTTTTGGACTTGATCCTCAAAATCCCAAATTGCGATAGCCATGACAAATGACACAAAGGAAAGTTACGAGAGAAAGTCAAGTCAAGAGAGAGAGAAAGTAAAGTTGAATCCAAATCCAGAGAATCGTTCTCGGAACGTCATATCACGTCATCAGCCACTGGGGAGAAGAGAAACTTCAATCAGAATCCAAAGGTTGTCCACACAAACACACACGAACTAAGCTAAAACCAAAATGAAACAGAGAGAGAGAAAGATCGAAAGAGCTCTTGATCATTCCGTAAATTTTCCTGGATCTTTGAGCTTAAAATTTCTCTCTCTTCATTGGAATTTCAGATGAGTTCCAATGTAAAGCAAAAGTTGGGACATTTTTTTTTTTTTTTTAGCTTTAGCTTGGAAAAGTCAATGACCAGGAAAGAAAAAAAGTTAGATGAGGTGCGCGCACCTGGGGATGCTGGGAAAATTGATGAGAATCCCATAACACAGATTCAAAACTCAAAGTAAATAAAAAGGGTGTCACATTTCAGTTTTGAGTTTGATATGTTTCATGTTTTCTATCTGCTCCTTGGATTTGAGTTTACTCCTGTGTAAATCAAAATAATGGGAAGAGATGGGATTTTGTGAGAAGCAAAAGGAGAAGGAAGACAAATAAAAATAAGCCCATAATTTGTGGATTTTTTCTGTTGAATCCAAGTAGATGTTTGCATAATGCATTAGGAAAGGAGTAGAAATCTGATATTTGATATCAAACGCGTTTCCTTGGGTTGAGTTACAGTGAAGAGAATGAGAGAGAGAGATTTAGAGAGAGAGTGAAAGAAAACATTATGCAAAGTATGTAGAAATGTAGAAAGGTTTCGAGTTTGGATGAACTCGTCTGTTTGTGTTTTTTGATATGGTTGGTTGGCAGAATCCTCAGTCCTCGTTGTCGTTTCTCATCTCTTTCTCTTGTTTGCAACATTGCAGATTGCGAATCCAAATGCAGTTTGTGTGTGTGTGTGTGTGAATAAATAAATAGAGAGAGCCCATTGAAACTTTTCCTTTTCTCCCATTTTATTTGTCGCTTTCCTTCTTTCCTTCCTCCGCAACAATTGCCATCCCCGATGATACAAAAAGGGAAGAGAAGGAAGGGAAATCGTGCACACAAACAAGGAAAGTAAATAAATTGTCGTGGGCATTTTTACTCGTCCTCTCTCCATTCCGTTGAATTTACAACGTCACTATTTTCTTTGAAAATAATGTGAGACGTCCAAATGAATGGGCAAAGAATGAATGTCTCACGGTGGAAAAAGAAAGTGGAGTATTCAAATTGTATCTGTATGTGTGTGGTGTGGGAAATTCATAGTCACATAAAAAAACCGAGTGCATCTCCAAATAATGAGCAGTACGATAAATATTTAGCAAATGAAAAGATTTTCTGAGCCACAGAATTTCAACTTGAAAGCACACACACAAAAAAAGGAAAAGGATGTTCAAGAGCGCAATGAGGAAATGTACGATAATAATAAATCCGGGATGACTTGAACCATTTTCTGTATCAAAATCAACGTTCATTTTGATGATGGACAGACAGGACGTGGAGTCTTCTTCTTCCTTTCTGTTTTTACTCCCATTCGGCCACCACCACATGTCATCTGGTTTTGTAGAATGAACATGGACAGGCGACACGCGAGCTCCAGAAAGTACTTCAAGTCTCCAACAAAAATCCACCACTGGAACTCGTCATCGTCATCGTCTTCGTCGTCATCGTCATTTTGTGTGTGTGTGGGTTTGGAGAGTATATATTTGTATTTGTATGTATTTGTTCAGACTATCGACTATTGACGGCTGGAATCCAGAATTCCACATCAAGTTGAGAGAAAACTCGTATAAAATTCCGGATTCGGATTCTCCGTAGTCCATATAAAGATAAAGAAAGTAGGGAAACTCTCGAGTTTTCACTTTCACGTTTCCTCCTTGAAAATGTACATTTCCTCTCCCTTCCGTTGTATTTATTTACATTTTATGACGTCTCTCTTTCTCTCTTCACTTTTTCCTCCATTCAGCTAATGATTTTCTCTCTCTCGGAAATGTCATTCTTGTCCCGTCTTTTTGTCATCCTTTTTTTATTCCATGTCGTTCGTCGCGTTTTCATTTTCCTTGTGTATTGTGTGTGCGCGAGCTTTCACTGTTTACAAGTCCTCATTTTAACTATTCTCCTCAAGATCTTGCTCTCTTTCTCTCCCTTTGAATTCCCTCCGTCTGTAGTCTGTAACTGTTTGCATATTTACTCTGTCAAATATTTATAAGCTCGTAAACAATTTTACGCTTCGTTTTTATAGGGAAATTCCAAGAGTTCAGGTAGGCAAAAAAAAAATGGATGAAATGCGGGCGTGAAAGTAACGAATGATAAGAATTTTAAAAAAAGAAGAAGATACAGTGGAATCGGGTTGGAATTTAAAGGAGAGGAAACACGAACTCGGATGTTGAGTGTCCACTTTCCAAATTTTTTTTGTTTATGTATTTACCATTCGACAGTCGACTAGAGAAAACTAGTGAGTTTTTTTTATGCTCGCCCACGTCATGCCTTGAATTTTGAATGCACAAGGAACCATTTTGAAATGTTCCGGAAACCAACCGTTGAGAGGGAAACGGAAATTGAAAGTTACCAATTTTCTCTCGTAACTCGTAAGAGGTTTTTTTTATCTTACTTTCTTCGGTGTGTACAGAAAATAAAGTGGAATATATGAAGTTGATGTGGGGGGATGTGGATTTTGGATGATGGTCAATTGGGATTCAAGTCACGAACAATTTTATTTGAGATATCTGACAGTTTCCTCTCCCACTTAATTCTTCACATTCTCAAGAGTCGTCTCAAGTGCACCACTCGAGGAAAATTAATTTAAATCCACCAACCCAACACGCACTCAAATGAGAGACTTGAGAATTATTCTCTGCTGAGACAAAGAGGAAAAGTGAAGAGATATACGGAAAACACAAAACAACACGAAAAGTGAAGGTTTGCATGAAATCAATTATCTGGTCGAAAATATTGGATTTCCCCTTCGTTTTCCCTCGTCTCTCTGACCTCTCACGTGACAGGGGGAATGGAAAAACAACAACATCTACAACTGTTTACAAAGACAAAGACAAAGAGAACATGTAAACTGTCAGCTGTGTCCTGTATTATGAAATGAAGGTAAAAATATGGCGAGTGTCCACGTTCTGAGTTCAAATTCCCCGTAGGTATGAATAAATCGGCTGATTGTCAATTGCATACGCGGAGGAACAATTGACAGAAGAAAAATGAGAAGAGAAATGGAAAAGGAGACTGTAAAAATAAAAAAGAATGACAATCGGCAAGTCGGATTCCGAAAGACCGTTTCGTTTTCCCAAGTTTTCAATGAACTCGGAGAGCGAAAAGGGGTAAAGTTGAAGTTGGTTGTAGACAGTCACTTTATTTCAAACTGACAAGTTCTCGGCTTTCCCTCTTTCTCTCTCTCCCTTCTCATTCTCTTTCGATTTCGACGGCCTTTCCCATGCAGAAAAGGAAAGTCCGCCAGTTCATCCACCTCATTTTCTCATTTTCCCTCCTTCCAAAAAAAAAAAAAGCTCAAACTTCAACTGCAAACATTTTTCCATTCACAATTCAGTCGGACACCGACTCAACTTTTTTTTCAAGAGGTGCGAGAGAGAGAGAGAGAGAAGAGACGTGAACAAAATTCGTTTGTATACCTAGTACATATTTACATTGCATATACAGATTGAAAGTACGATTTTTAGTGTTAGAGCGTGAGCGTTGAGGAAAATGTAAATATTTAAGTAAAAAAAGATGGCGAGTATGTGTGAAATGATGATGACAGTCATGACAAATGGGAAATGAGAAATGACAGAAGGAGGAGAGTAAATAATTGATGATAATAATTAATGGATTATTTCTTCTTTTTTGTGTTTGTATTTGTGTGTGAGCAGGTGCGGAACGCGACAGCCTTTTTCATAATTAATTTGAGTGGTTCGGACTTGATTTTCTCTTGTTTCAATCTACCGTTGGCCGCTTCAATGTTCTGGAATCGACGATGGGTCCATGGAAAAACCCTCTGCATTCTCTTTCCCTTCTTCCGCTATGGTAAATTTTCTTCAACAAACTTCTTTCATATTCACCCATCTCTTTACCTCATCCAATATCCAATTTCTACATTCCATTTGTTTGTTCAGTGTGTCTGTATTTGTAGTTGTATTTGCATATTTGCATTTGGAATGCACATTGAATAATTTATTCGATGCTCATGGCAATGTTTATGAAATCTCCCATTTAAATAATTTGACAATGTTGACTAAAATTCTTGCGCTCCTATTTATCTTTATCTTTCTGGATGTGATGTGGGGATTTTAGGTCTGATGGCGGTCTCTATCTTTACTGTCCTGGCTATCACCATCAACCGCTACGTCATGATTGGACATCCTCGACTTTACCCCCGGTAAATTATTCTCTCTCATCATCCACACACACAAACCTCATTTTACATTCAAATTTTAAGCCTTCTTCCAAATATGTACTTTTGACTTTCCTCTCTCGAATCATCGGGGGGGGAAATCCTCATCAGCCAGGAGAATCCAAAACCTATTTAAAATATCTCCCTATTCAAAATGGGAACACGTCAAACGTGTTCGTGTTCACGCATCATAATCTCATTATCTCTCAAAACTCAAAATTCACACACATTCCCAGGAAATGTATATGAATTTCCATTGGAGTCTCCCAAATTTTATCTGTCCTTCTATTTACATACATCATTTATCATAACAATAATAATAATAATAATAAAACGTTGGAAGCCCAAATAACTTGAATTTCCTTATCAAATTTCAAAGCGTTCAAATGTCTACATTCAAAATTGTGAGGATGAGTTAAAATATGTAAAATGTAAACGAATAAAAGATAGCACTTGACGTTTTCTTCCGGTTTTTTTCTTGTAACCAGATTTAAACAGTGTAAAAGACTTGAGAGACTTGAGAATAAAGAGGGAAGGAAAATATTTTAAGCTGGAGTGCTATGGAAAAAACATTTTTTTTTTAAATTGTCTTTATTGAAGGGAGAAGGGATTTTTGGGGGGGTTCTGGATTGTAGACGACTGTGAATTGTGAATTGGGAGAAGTGAGCTGGAAGAAAGGAGAGAATTTTGAGAGAATTGCGTTAAGTTGAAGACTTTGGAGGGAAGTCTTACTCGAGCTCTAGAAGTAATGGAAGCTTTTAGTAGTGGGAGAGAGAGAGAAAGTGGGAGAAAGTAGAGAGAAAGAGGAAGCGAGTGGGGGAATGACATTAATAAATAAACTGACAGTTGGGTTACTTATCCTTATTGCCTTTCTTCATGATTTTTATTTGAGAGGATCGAAGAAGATCGTTATGTTATGGTTACAGCCTCCAGCTTAAAGTACACACGAGAGCTGGTATATACTTCTACGTCTACAGCTCGAACACGGAGAAAGTAAAAGGGAAAGCTCCATGTCATTCAACTTCTACACCAATGACTTTCAGCTACCCGACTTTTTTTATTATATGATCTTCAATATGAGTTCAACTTCTTCCATACCAGAACACCAGAATTCTCTCTCTTTCTCTCTCTCTCCTGTACCAACCGCCTCAAAAATCCAGAGAGAGAGAGAGTTTTTGAGAATGACCAGCTGCAGGGGAAAAGAGAAAGTAAAAGCAAAAGCCAAGTGAAAGTCACGACCATGGTGATGACCATTTTGATATCGTATTTGCCTTGTGTACATAATATAGCAGAACCAGAACTAGAACCAGAACTCGAGCTCTATAGTGGGATTTTATAATGGCATTATATAGAAGAAGACTCGGGAGGGAAAATTCTCTGCTAGTAATTTATGAGGTAGAGGGTGGAAAAAAAAGTTCACAAGTGAAATATCAATTCTATACTCACAACTTGAACTCAACTCCATTCCACTTTCTCCTTCTCCTTTCTCGTCCTCTTCCCGTTAAGATATGAATGAAAAAGTTGGACTGTCCTTTTGGACTGATACACATGAAAGACGAAAAAATGTTCGCTCTGTCATCCACACTAAACAAATTTCAAATTCCAAATCTCAAATGCCAACGCAGGATTGATGAAATTAAATAATCTAAAATCCCCCTTTTTTACCATCACAATCCTTTTCTTAAGCTTGTCTTTGATGAATAGTCGACAGAGAATTTAGAATTTAGTACTGAAAATATACATCTATAGGGAAAAGAATCGGAAATGATTGGACATAATCAGTGTAATTATCATAGGGCTAATGAGCGGCTCGAATAATTAATTAAAACTCAACTTAAAAGTCAAATCCAAATAGGAAGTATTTAGGAAATCCGGCGAATAATGTAAATGTAAATGTGTATGGAAATGTAAAGAAAATCTCGGATTTTTTTAATGGGATTTTTCCTTTCATTTTCTCTCGTGTTTTCTCGTTAAGCGCAAAGAATAAATGAATGAACGTGAGGAATTAGCTCGTCGGGAGAATTTGTTTTTTATTATTATTATCACGAAATTACCACGGCCGGTTGTTTGGCCGGGAGGGAGAAAAGCCAATGAAAGTAATGTTGAGAGAGGATCCGGAATTTGGATGGGATTAGTAAGGAATAAATTAGATGTGAGATTGAGATTGTGATGCGGTTCGTCGTGGTGGTGGAAATTTGAGAGAGAGAGAGAGTGAAAGTGAAAGAGAAAAGAAATGTTTCATTGGGGAGTCGAAAGATGCCATAGGTGTGGAAAATGAAAGTAATTCCAAACTCGTCTGACATTCCCCAGAGAAAGATTGGAAAGGCTCAGGCAAGCTGCTGCTCATGGTCGTGGTCGTTTACTGGAGGAGGACATGTTGGTTGAATTATGACACGAAAATGAGAACCTTCGCCTCCCTCCCTCCAAGTCAACCTAAGGGTTAGAATTAGGGAATTTCTGTCTGTACTAGAAAAGCAAAATTGGAGTAGGTCGTCCGTCCACAGAATTTAAATCCCCACAAGAATCCCAGTCATGTGACTCTTTTTATCATATTACAAGTAGATTATTATTATTATTATTATTATTATGACTATGCCCATGACTATTGCTATTACTTAGAGGAGGATGATAAACCTGTGGTTTCTCTTAAGAATAAGATTCACTTTCCTTTACAAAGAGCATCCAGCTCTCTCTTTTTTTTTACTTAAGTTCAAAGTCCTTACCATCGCATCGCATCGCAAAAAGCCACTTGAAAGCTGGAACACTTCACCAAAGTTAACCGTTACGGTTACGGCTGTGAAGGAAGCGATATGAGCATCATTTCAACTTGCTTTTATCTCCCTCCCTTTCCTTTCCTTTCCTTTCCTTTTCCTATAGAGTTCAAAGGAAATCTTGGGAATGTGGCCGCTTTAAAAAAAGTTTGAAGCTTTTTTGACTGTGGAATGGTGTTCAGATCAAATTCTGTACTAAAGTAAAAGAAGAAGACGAAAAACCTTCCTTTTTAGTGTTTATACATGTGTGAAGAAATGGCTGTGGCAAATGCACAAGGACAGATTCATCAAGATTTTCCCTTTCATGACTTGAACTCTTTAACTACATTTTAAATTAAATTAAAGAGAAAAAATATGTCTGTAAAAATTGTATTGATTTTAATATTGTGTGGATTTTTTTGGGGGGTTTTCAGGATTTACCGGACGCGGCATTTGGTGGTGATGATAATATTGATTTGGTTGGGAGCATTTGGAGCTTTGATTCCGACATTATTTGAAGTGTGGGGAGTATTTCAGTTGGATGCTTCCATTGCGAGTTGTTCCATCGTCAAGGATAAGTATAATCATACACCCAAAGCATTTCTCTTCGGCATCGCTTTCGTTCTCCCCTGTTTTGCCATCATCGTTTGCTACGCTCGCATTTTCTTCATCGTCCGAAAAGCCACAGTCAACTCGAGACCTCATGAAATTTGCTCCTCCCAAGCCAACATTAATCACCATGAGATAGACAATCTCTCCCCAGAACAAGGTACAAAAACACAGACAAACACACTTTCTCTCCAGCTTTCACTCATCGTCAAACTCCCTCCCTGACTGTCACTTGAACTCTGTACTCTGCACTAATCAAAAGTTCACTTCATTCTTAAATCCACTCACTCTTTCTCTCCTCCTGGTTAATCTCTAATCTGGATTTCTCTCTCTTCCTTTCATCATCAATCCCAAAACTGTTCCATCCCTACAACTTTCTTTTTCTTCTCTCTTCTCTTTCTCTCTGGAGAAAGTTTCTCCACTTTATTCCGTATACACAGCCAAAAAATATAGACAAAACGAGAAGAAACTTGTGTGCAGACTCTTTGCAACTCGAGAGAGAGAGAGAGAGAGAAAAAAAAAATATTCCCCAATGAATTATTGCTAGTTTTTCCCCCATGTACAGATTCTAGATTCGAGATTACAAATGGATGAGAGAAAAAAATTGCGGATTTGTTATTTGTTGTAAATTTGTTGACTATTTTACTTTCCCCTCGTTTGTTGTCGAGATATCACGGGGGAAAAAAACAAGCAGAACTCTGCAGAGAGAACACATACATTTTTTGAGGGGATTATCAGAGCTTTTGAAGTTGAAGTTGACATGGACTTCAAACTATGATGAGAAAGTTGCACACGATGAAAAATGATGAAATGACATGATTTGATATTGTTATATTGGGATTTTGGTATATGTTGATTTAGCAATTTTGAGAAGACCCTCGGGGAGACCCTCAATGGCTGTGATACATCAAAAAGGGAAGATGACAGCCAAAGATCGGAAATTACTGTGGATGATTTTCGTGATATTTGGGACGTTTGTCATTTGTTATTTGCCCATTACTCTGGTCAAAGCATTTACGAAAGATCGACCCAACTCCACATTGAACACGATCTCGTATGTTCTCATCTACGCCACCGTCTGTATCAACCCTTTCATTTACTGTTGTCTCTCCACAGGTAATTTAATTTAAACGTTCCATCACACGATCCCTCATTTCCTCATCCAGTTTCATAAATAAAATGTATGTATCAAATATTATAGGAAAAAGTAATAATTTTGTCTACATATTTTTTTTGTCCTCCAACTTGCTGCTCCACAGAATACAGACAAGCGTATAAAAGTGTGATCCTGTGCAAAGCAGATTGGAACTCCAGCAGTCGCAGTAATAATTCAAATAAAACTTGAAGGGACGACAAATTGACAAATTGAAAATTTTGTCATCAAAACCAAAGGTCAAAAAGTACTGACGATGAGAACTGAGAACTGAGCACTGAAATCTGATGGGGAATGATGTGAAGGGATTTTTTTCTATTTTATTACATTTTACACAGTAATTTTATTCATTGTTTGTTTATTTACTTCATTAACTGATGAATATAAGATATATAGAAATATAGATGAAGATCAGTAGACAAAAAGACAAAAACTTGGATTCTCATCAATTAATTTTATACCGTCTTTTTTTACATTTAAGATTCTTCTTGTATTTTTCTTCTTGTTTTTGTACCATTCAGCTGAGAAAATTCTCCGTGTTGTTGTCTTGTATTTAGGTAAATGTTGATTAAAAATGTCTGATTTTTTAACTTGGCATTTAGCATTTAGCACACACAGGGAACGATAAAGGATAAAACGATAAAAAGTCAAATGAGTTTGGACTTTTTTTTAGTGTATGTCATTTGTTTATTTAACTATATTTTTCGTATCCTTTTTTTGGTTTATAAACTAATCTATAATGAAATGAAATGATATGAATATGAAAAACAACTATACTACAAATATGTACAATGGATGTACCTGTGTTAAATGTACTACTACTAACTGTGTTGTCCTTCAAAAAAAAAAAAAAAAACTATAAATACTTAGAAAGTCCTCTCAACCGACTAGAACCTGATGCACTCTGTGAACATTCAAATGATATATTGATAGAAATTATACGATTACAAACGGAATTATAATATTGTGAAAGGAAATGTTTTGCCATGTTCAATTTTGCATAAAGTTTAAATATATATATACTCAAAAAAGAAATTTGTGAATTAATTTTACAAAGTTTATATATAAACCGTAGTTGAGCTCCAATGTCCGACCTGTTACAAGGTAAATAGTATTTACTAAATACGGATATAAATATGTAAATCATATATAAATTGTTAAAGATTTGAAATATTTATTGTCATAAATATATAAATAAATAAAAAGTATTCAAATATATATATATATATATAAATATATGTTTTGTGTCTGTTTTGATGGTGTAATTTAAAACCAAAAAAAAAGGAAATAAATAAAATTCCATAATTGTTTTTAAAATCTCTGGCTTGTCATTTTTATTTTGACTAAACTGGCTCGACAGCGTCAGTAAAAGGGACACTTTTACATAGACTCTCGGCATATTCTGCCCAATGGATTTTCCCCGTCTGTTTGTTCACAGCAAAATTGAGCATTTCATCAACTTCCTCTTGTGCAAAAGGCTCTCCTTCCCTCATAAACAAATCTAACAACACCACAGACGAGTGATTAAAAAAAGAGCAACTTTTTTTTTAAAAACAAAAAAAATCTCTGAAAAAAAGTATAAAAAAGTTTACAGTCAATAATGTTTTTATGTGTCTCCTGTCTTTTTTTACCTCGTAATTTAGCTGGGTCCAAAATCCCTTTACGTTCTTTATCCAAGAGCTTGAAAGCTTTCCGAATTCGGTCACATGGTATCGCTTTATACCTGTCAATTCAAAATCCAAAATGAGAACAGTTTTCTAAGTAGTAAAATGAACCAGGTTTTCGGATTTTTTTTTTTTTTTTGCCATTTTTCTATTTTTTTGCGAGTAAAGTTCATCCGCGCCCACGTAAAATACAATGTGTAACTGTTATGCTTATTTTTTTTTTGGTGCAAGTAATTCGTAATTTGGACACCCAAAAAACAGCAGGTGCAGATTTGGATATTTGCAAAGAAGAAGGAGAAGAAGAAAAAGAGAGTGGATAGTTATAAAAAGCAGACGTTTTCCCCCAATGGAATGAGAACGACTCGATTAAAACCCCACCAAATACAACCTGTACCGATATAATCCATAGAAAGAGGAAATTCCACGTAAACTTTTATGGATATGAGACCCATCAAAATTTACGCTGAGACTTTCACTTTGTAGAATTACTCTCTCTTGCACATGTACTCTCAAAGTATATAAAAAAATACACATGGAAAGTCAAGTCTCTCATTGATTTAGCAGTGAAGTGCGAGTTCAAAAAGAAACTCTAAAACAGGGAAAAAGAAAAAGAGAGAGAGACTTTTGACTCCATACCAATAGCAATCAAGAAATTATTGACAAGGGCAAAGCGAGGCGAACGAGAGAGAAAAAAAAATCACAGTTCAACACTCTAAAACTAAAACAAAAAAAAACCAAGAGAGAAAGAGAAATGCAACGTGAGAGGAAAATCCGAATTGAACTCAAAATGGATTTTTCTAAATCTGAATTCGAATTCGACTTTGAATTCAACGTGGAATTGGAGGTCGTGATCGTGACTGAGAATTCAAATAAAATAAAGAAAAAAAAACCTCATAAAAATCCAAGAGCTCAAAGACAATTTCAAGCTCAAACGAATCTCTACAGTGCAGTGAAAGTGAAAGAGAAAGCAAAAACAAGTCTTATCTGTCCTCTGTTTTTACCTTTTCCCCGTCTTTTTTCTCCTGTCGAGAGAGAGAGTCAAATGTAATTTGAAAAAAGGAAATATTGCTATCGCTTTTTTATGTTGTCTCTATGTCTCTTAACTTTCCTGTATGTTTATTCTTTGACTTTGTGATGTTCGGATTACAGATTATTTTCTACAATGTTTTTTAATCCGGGTCTCTCTTCCTTGTCCCCATTTTCTGATGGTATACCTATATATATATATGTACACGACGGTAGACGATGGAGACCTTATAAGAAGGCAGTCAAGGGGAACCCTGATGTAAATCCCCAAGGATTTTAGTAGTAAGTAGTACACACACACAGTCAGACGACAAAAGTCCCCGATTCCAACTGAATTGGAATCGGAAGCCCCATTAATTGTTCACGCTCATGTAAATGAGTTGCTTAATTTGACTTGCGGAATTGCGGAATTACACTCTCAAGCCTTTGCACAATAATAATATCACAGTGGATTTCCTAACTTGACACGGTTGCTTTCGAGTCCCAAAGCTATTTTTCTTGGGAGGGGGGTAAATCCCAGTGTGAAAGTTGAATGTTCAGTAGGATAATAACAAAAGGAAAATCAAAAAAGGAGGGAAATACATTGGAATGGTGTAAGAATAACATTTCTACATTTCTAGATGAATGATGCAATGTAATGAAATGACAGGAAAACAAAGGAGCGAGAGAGAGAGAGTGAAAAAAAATACTCACAGGTTGCCATCCAAAACGATTTTGGTGACGTAGGGCACGAAACGTTCCAATTTAACGATTCCTTTGGCGGAGGACTCTTCGACATTCTGAATAATTTCGTCCACTTCAGCTTCCGTCGGATAGAAATCTACAAGTCAAAGTTATGTATATAGGTATCGTATATATTATATATATATAAAAAAAAACCATGAAGAAAATCCTGTGAGCCTTGTCAGAGCTCGTTTATTTATATATTATATATTTTGTAGATTATTTTGAGTAATTTGGGGTTTCGCGTCATGTAAAAGTGTGATGGTTCTCATTATTTACAAGTGTATAGCGACCATTATTCGGCGCCGATTTAACGAGTTAAAGAGCGGAAAAGGCTGGACAAGAGTTATTTTCTAATATCACGATCCACAATTAATTTAAGTATATACTTTTTGATGCATTTCCCCTCTGACTCTGAGCTTTCATATATATTTCAAGTCATTGTGCTTTCCTCATATATGTTTTCTCTCTGTTCCCCTTTCCGAATCCGAATTAAGAATGAAAGAATCTGGGGGAACATGATGCAATGGAGAGTAAGTTTACATAGAAAAAAATGAGCTCACCAAGTGCCCTTATGATGGAGCCCACTTCTCGCACATCGATAGCCTTCCGATTACTCTGATCAAACATGTCAAAGACGCCCGTGATTTTCCTTTGGATTTCAATAATGTGAGGATCTGTTGAGGTGGCCAGGAGAGCCAATTCCGCTTCTTGTTCTTCATTCCGAATATTCCCTGTACTTCCTCGAGCTCGATTCTTTTTTGACATTGCCTAAACCCCACCACCACAATATATAGAAAGACAACAAACAACAACCCACACAGGATTTATTAGTCTTTATTTTTACTATACAACCGACAACCTACTGTATTTAGCGAAATAAGAGCGTGATAAGAGACACGAAAAAAGAGATGAGAGTAATGGATTTCCCTAAAAAATGGTCAGAAAAGTGTGCTGCAACTACGTATGTACTGTATGCACACATTTGGAAAAACATTCCATCTGTGCACAAGAGTATAATCTATGTGTATATATATTTGTTAAGAACCAAATAAAAACACTTGTTTTTTTTTACCCTGACGCTCTATTAATTTCGTGGGGGGAAGAGAAGGTAACAGGAGTTGTTGACACAATCTTGCTCGTAAAATAAAGCTATAATATAATAGCACATATAAAAAGTCCTGTGAGGTCCTTGCCTTGGAATTTGGAACCCGATGAAAAATTGGAAAGGACTTTTCTTTTTTTGCCTTGAATCCTGGTGAAATCACATGCATGTGTACAACATGGAACTATTTGTTAGAGAATACATTCAGAGAAGCTATGCATATAGACAACCCAAGTTTTATCGAACAAACGATTCGAGTGTTTAAGTATATGAAGGATCAACGATTATCCATAGCAATAGCAACACCACATGTGATCTTTTTCAAGGGTCAACCAATGAATAGCGTAAATAAATAGCTCTCTTCCTTCCATTTAACTATATTTAGAATTACAAATAATTAAAATTTTCCTATGCATCTTTGTTTCCTTAATTTTGGTGAATAACTGAATAAACTGATCACTTTAATCAGTTGAAAACGCTTGGAATTTTTGTATTGAGCTTTGAAAGTAAAAAAGACGTCAGCAGAGTCACCTTTTAGCACGGGCTAAAGCTGGAGGGAAGACCGTACCAAGTTTCAAAAACTCTTTCAATTAACTTTTACAATTTTTAACTGTTTTTAACTGTTTTAACTCCACATCAAATTAAATATAAATACAGAATGGAAATCAACAGTTGTTTTTGATCATGTAGTAAAAAACAACTTTCATCTTCTTGTAGTGTTTTCCATTGAAAGTGTAAGAGGACTTAAGGGCGGACGTGAAAATTATTTTTGTTTTTGAGTGAAGTGAAACTTTTGAAAGAATTCGAAAGATGTGTGAAAGTACAATTAAATTAAATCATTAAATAGGTTAGGATAACGAACAATTAAAGTTAACTATCCAGAAAGTTTTAGGAAAGTTCGGGTAAGATTTTTTTACAGTCATTTTTATTTAGTTCCTTTTCAAGACTTTTGTTGGTGTGAGTATTTCATACTTTTTATAATAGTCTTCTGTTTTTTTCCAGGTTATTTCATTTTGCATATTAATTAGGACAAGAACATACAATAAAAATGTATGAATCTTCGATTGGACCAATTGGACCCTACGGCGATCGTGCTGGATCCCCAAATCGCTTAGAGTATGTTTCGGATAGACATCCAAGATCAATGCTGGATATGATGAACCTCCTTCGACAGTCCCATGAACTCTGTGATGTCGTCCTCAATGTTGGTTTGAGAGAACCAATATACGCCCACAGGTAAATAAATATAATTAAACATTTGTGTGGTATCATAATTTTAATGTATGTATTATATACACATGATAATACTATGTACAATGTGACATGTACTTTTCAGAGTCGTCTTGTCAGCGTGTAGTCCCTACTTTCGAGCCATGTTCACAGGAGAACTAGCAGAATCTCGTCAAACTGAAATTACTATTCGAGATATTGATGAACATGCCATGGGTCTTCTAATAGAATTTTGCTACTCATCAAAAGTAACAATTGATGAAACAAATGTTCAGACTTTACTACCTGCTGGTAAAAAAAACATTTACCGTATGCATGTTTCATGATGCTACTTGATATACTATTCTTTACATGTATTGTTGGGAAACTAATAATAATAATAATAATAATTTGTTATACATTTTTTCAGCTTGTTTACTGCAACTCGATGAAATTCAAGAGAAGTGCTGTGAATTTTTAAAGCGTCAACTAGATCCCTCAAATTGTTTAGGAATAAGAGCTTTTGCTGATACTCATTCTTGTCGAGAATTACTTCGTATTGCTGATATGTTTACACAGGTATGTGTACAATTTTTTTCTTCTAAAGCTCATTTGTCCACATAAGCATAACAGTCAATAAAAAATTACTAATAATTTTTTATCAACTTGATATTTTTCGTAGCATAATTTCCAAGAAGTAATGACAAGCGAAGAATTTCTGCTCCTCCCTGTAAATCAATTAATTGATATTATAGCGAGTGATGAGTTGAATGTGAGATCTGAAGAACAAGTTTTTAATGCTGTGATGGCCTGGGTTAAATTTAATGTATCAGAGAGACGACAGACTTTACCACAAGTTTTACAACATGTAAGGCTACCTCTACTCAACCCAAAATTTTTAGTAGGGACGGTCGGCTCGGATCTTTTAATCAAGAGTGATGAATCTTGTCGAGATTTAGTAGACGAAGCAAAAAATTATTTATTATTACCTCAAGAGCGACCGCTCATGCAAGGCCCTAGAACTAAACCTAGAAAACCAATTCGTCGAGGGGAAGTTCTTTTTGCCGTGGGTGGATGGTGTAGTGGAGATGCTATCGCCTCCGTTGAGCGTTATGATCCTCAAACAGGAGAATGGAGAATGGTCGCAGCCATGTCAAAACGACGTTGTGGTGTGGGAGTTGCCGTTTTAAATGACCTCTTATATGCTGTTGGGGGTCACGATGGTCAAGCTTATCTTAATTCCATTGAAAGATATGATCCACAAACAAATCAATGGTCATCAGATGTAGCTCCCACGACTTCCTGTCGAACGTCTGTGGGTGTTGCGGTTTTGGACGGATTTTTGTATGCCGTTGGAGGACAGGATGGTGTCCAATGCTTGAATCAAGTTGAAAGATATGATCCAAAAGAAAACAAATGGTCCAAAGTTGCTCCAATGAATACTAGAGTAAGCATTGAACATTTAAATTACCATTTGTGTACAGTATTTGTGTGCACACTATCAATGTGTTTGGCTAGTATTGATTTGTGTTATCTATTGTATTGTATCTATTTGTAACGTTATAGAGACTGGGTGTTGCCGTTGCTGTGTTAGGAGGCTATTTATACGCGATAGGCGGTTCGGATGGTCAATGTCCATTAAACACAGGTGAGCATAATATAATATCCCTCCTTTTTTTCTCATACTATTGAAGTTGCAAGGGATAATAATGACATTTTTTTGTATGATAAATTCTACATTTTAGTGGAACGATATGACCCAAGACAAAATAAATGGGTTGCTGTTGCTCCCATGTCCACGTAAGTTATTTGCATGTAAAACCTCGGTATTTTTTAGATATTGATACATGAAATAAAGTCAATAGGCAATAGGAATTGACAATTGACTTATTAATTGTTTTTCAGGAGAAGAAAACATTTGGGCTGTGCAGTTTACAATAATTTAATCTATTCTGTTGGTGGAAGAGATGATTGTATGGAGTTATCCAGTGCTGAAAGATATAACCCTCTGACAAATTCATGGAATTCAATAATTGCCATGTCCTCCAGAAGAAGTGGGGTAAGTAATTAACTATTAACTTGCTCCTTAGTTAATCTCGAAAAAAAATCATTTTTTAAAAATGTCATATTGATTCATGCAAACATTAATTCTTTTAAACAAAAACTAATTCTAGGTTGGTTTGGCGGTGGTTAATGGACAACTGTATGCTGTAAGAGAAATAACATTTTATTGTTTAATTATATTTGCCTATCTTTATGCAAAAAAATCAAAAATCAAAACATAAAACTTTTATTTTAGGTTGGCGGATTTGATGGGACAACGTATTTGAAGACAATAGAAGTTTATGATCCGGACGTGAATACTTGGAAGGCTTGTGGCTCAATGAATTATCGACGACTTGGTGGCGGTGTGGGTGTGATGAAAGTTCCATCAGCCGAGTCTACTTTCTGGTAAAGCCCAACTGGTTTGAGACACAGGAAAAGCCATCTGATATACTTACTCATTGTTGCTCCTCCATATATTTGAAATTACCTATGTATAATCTCGCCTATTATTATCATTGTTGTCGAACGTCGGAGGAAGTAAGGAGTTATTTTATTATTCTTTTTTCGAACGTTTTTCAATCTGAATTCCACTTCACATTCAGTAAAAGATATCAAAAGTTCTAAAAAATTATTATACTAATATTTAATATCATAATATCTATATAGTATAAGCTTTTATTATTTATGAAAATCGGTCCTCACCTTTTATTTTATACGCTCAGTTACACTTTAATTGTTCAACCGTCTTCATCATTTTCTATCTTACAAGTACAATGTAAGCTTTACATGCAGTATTCAGTACGATGTAGTTTGCTCTCATTTCAATTTAATTTTCACAAGGACAGCGTTTAAATTTTAATAATTTTAAATTCGTTTTTATAACCTACCAAAGATTATCATTGTGTAAATATAAATACACATACGATTTCTGCATTGTACACGAATAAAAAGCGAAGAAGTCCCTAACGAAATATATTGTAAGAAATTCAATAATAACATCGTTGTTAGTCATGAAGGAAGCATTTGCTATTAAAATTACATTAATGCTATTACTAGATCGTAGTCTAACGTTAAGTTTTAATTTATTAACTTACGGTATCGTAATTATATACATAGATTATATTATTATATAATATGTAAATTCTATTATATTTAAGTATTACATCAAGTTTTGTATAAAATATTTACCTGTAAAAAAGTGTAAATATATTGGGTTATATCTTTAGACTAAAGACTTTAGTCAATAACTGTACTGAAATCGTATTATTTTTATTTTTACAAGAAAGCAAAGGAAAAAAAGAAAGTAGACACAAAAAGTTAAAAAAAAAAATGATATTCAATATACCCAAATATTTATAGTACTTACTTCAAAAATCCAAGTAATATGCAATTTAATAATTTACATTTTTAATGTTTAAATGTTACAAATACAAATATGTAGCATGTTGTTAAATTAAAACTATCAAAAGTAATTACTCTTTGAGTAGGGAAAAATGATAGTATTTACATTTTATTGAATTTCCATAAACGGCGGAGTAAATTTCAAAATAAATACAATATATCTATGAGTAAGAAATGAAACACGCACACACAAGGTTTCATTAACTTAATCACTCAAAGCCTGTACGGAATACTTGAAGTTTTACAATTGGAATTAAGTACTCTTGCTCTGCCGTTTCATTCCATCATTTCATTGGACTGTGTAAATACACATCTCGATTTAGTTGGAGTTCAAACAGGGAGGAATAAAGTAGGTATACAATTTTACAGAGAGCGAGAGAGACAGAGAGAGGTAGAGCCTGATTGTTCCAATAAAAGATTTTAAAAGTATGTAGGTATGCATAAAATTGGAAATGTATGTCTGTACTCTGTACATATAGATTATGGGTTAGGAGTAAAAGCATGAATATTGAACTCGTCCGAGTATTGATTTCGATTCAGAATGAACGATTAGTTTTTTTTTGTTGGAAGTTGTTACCTTTGTGAGGACATGGAAGAGGGATGTGCAATATTTTGTCAATATCCATCATCGATGTGTGTACCATTACCATAGGTATATGTATATAATATACATTGTATATGTATTTGTAGATGGACAGGTAAACAAATGGGAAATCCGTGTGTTGTATTGTATCAAAATTTTATAATACACTCCCGGTTACTTTACTTTACTTACTCGCTTACCTGTTCCTACTTCTACTTGTACATACTTCAACTTGTACTTGTATTGATTTTCATTCAGTTATATAAGAACGCCTTTTCCTTGTTGAAAATTCAAACACATTTTCAGTTCACAATGTTGCAGGGAAAACACGGGTAATTCAATAGGCACAACCTCAAAATGAGCCCCACAATCCATTATCCACAATATCATAATCAAATTGACTTTTAAATTTAATGCAATTTCCTAGCGATACTTAAGAAAAGTTGAGAACAACTCTTTCAAAATTCAAGTCGAAATCCCATATACGATGGCGCCCACATACACTGTAAATTGTAAATGTTATTAGTAAAGTGCTTTCAATTCAGGATTTTCAATACAACTTTCCATACAGCATACAAATATCTACTCTGCATGTCTGCATATGTCTATCCGTAGGTAGTTGTGCAATTTAGGTGTCCCCAACGTCCCTCCCCCTTTTGGTTTCCTTTTAAGAATAATTATGATACCATTCTCAAGAGAGAGAAAGAGGTGTGATAAGTACATATTTCCTTTTCATCTTACAGTCCTTAAACAATTTGATCTACTCGTTCTCGAATAACCCGATGCCTTTCCCGTACATATTTTGCAGCATTTCTCTCTCTCTCTCTCTCTCTCTCTTTCCCAGTGTCTTTGCTCACAGTCTTCACTTTCTGGCTCAGGTCTCAGATGAAAGATTTGTGTGGATGGAAAACCTGCCACTGTGCTAATGAACTGGAGAAAGCTGAGCATCTGGGATCTGAACATTCTCTCAATCTCTCCAGAGACAATGAACGCGCTAACCGTTAACTGTTCCTCATGAATGTTCTTGTTCTTGCTCTTGCTCTCGCTCGTATATATCTGTATTATATACAGATAGGAGATAGTTCCGTCCTATTAAACTCGTCCAGGTTTTCAAAGGAGAATTATAGAGTCTCCGTATCCTTCTTTTTCTGACGATGGTGTAGATTCTGTAGATTCTCATTCGCAACTACTGGCAACAACCTCTACACCAAATACAGAAGCAAATACAACGGACATGATGGCGGATATTTAGGAGGAAATTTCCAACGATCCCAAGCGATCGTTGTGCACATCAACTTGGACGACACACAGTACTGTGAGGGAAAGCAATGCATTAAGATTCCTTCGCATCTCTTTTCCAAATTAAGCAGGATGTACATGATTGCCACACAGTCCCAGTGTTGCCTAGATATTCTACAAAAGACAAAAACAACACTGACACTGGATACAGATGGTGGGGATATATTGGGGAATCATCTCTTGCCGATTACAGCAGATGAGACCCTTTTTAGATTGACAATGGCAAAGAACCCATTCAAAACAAATGTGACGTAAAGACATCGGGAATAAAAAAATTCACATAAAAGATGAGATCTATGTTTGACAAAAGTTTTATCTGTAGAAAAAAGAAAATGCAATGAAAAAAGAAAAATCTTTGCCTAATATTAGCTTAATTTGTAATTGTTGTTGTTGTTAGTATTTGGAAATCATCCGTAACTGGAGGTAGCTTAAGTCAGCTGGTGCAATCTTATTGTAATTATAATTGATCCATGAATACAATCAAAATGGTTTGCATAAGCAAATAAATATGTCAATTTCAGAGTATGCACATACTTATTCATATTTGCGAAATCTCTTTCCCTCTCCGTTGAAAGATATTTCGTACAATTTTTGTAATAATAAATATTTGATATGCTCCTTAAATACGAGGGATAAATGGTAAATGAATGAATGGGTCCATGCATGAAGGTCACTCTAGTTATCGTTTTTATGCAATAAAAAAATGGTTGATTGATTTTCCGAGTACTTTCCCTTTATCATCATTCCATGCAATTACTCGGAAAAAGGAGAAGAAGATTGGATGATTACTTGCAAAGAATATTTAAAATATAAAATACCGTTGGCCCAATAATAAAAGGTTGTTGCCCTGCTCTCTCTCTCTCTCTCCTGTTCATACACACGGTTTCATGTTACCATTTTTATCTGCATAATCAGTTTGGAGAGTAATTTGGTTACTGGTTGAGGTTTGTGTTGTGTTGGGGAAGGTATAATTAAGGTTAGATTGTAACTTCAGATGGTTCAGAGATTTCGACGAACATAGCTGCCGTTTATATCTACAGACTACAAACAACAGACATAAATGACTCCCAAATTCCTAAATAGAAACAGGAATTTTAAATTGTAAACATTCTGCACTTTCCCGGAATACGCGAAAAGAGAAAGAGAGAAAGTGGAAAAATAAAATGGAAAGATTTTTTTTTTTTTTTTTGGATTCGACTCACTTCATTCTGATGGTAAGTCGAACTGAGGCTCGGAAATATCCGGAACGTGCTTTCGGGTTTTCTTTTGTGCCCGCCTATGCAAAGAAAGAGAAAGAGAAGTCAACCCAAACAAGCCCATATATCATACGATATATAAATACATCGAGAAACACAGAGAGAGACAGACATTGCGATATACATGGCAAATTTTATAAATACGTAAATGTTTTGATGGGGCCTTATAACGAAAATTCGGACTGATATTGCACAACTGAAGTGGAGTAGTGGGAAAGTGGGGAAATATTGGTGACCATAATTGATATTTTATCAATTCTAGCTCTGCTATATGAATTCTATCGTAGTTGTATTTCTATTGGATTGGAGGAATCAACTATGACTAATATTTGTATATATGTGTACATATATATATATATATATGGGCCTGGAAATGTTGGAAATGAAGTGACTTATAAGGAATTCATGAGCTTTCCTATCTCCAGGACGATGAGACTAGTTGTTACGTATGTAAATCAGTATATTATTATATCAATAGGGTAGGAACGCCAAGCGAAAGCAATACTAAGTATATGTACTTACATGGATATTATCTACCGTAGTACGGTACATCCCATACCATTCCATCATATCATATCGTACATATCTGAATTCGGTGGTTCGGGACGAGACGTAAACGTGTCTTGTGCACTGCAACTTGTTCCCCTCGCTCTCACTCCACGAGATTCAACTTCAGTTCTTGTTCTTGTGCTGTGCTGCGGTGTGGTGATTGTGATTGTGATTCTGGACTACTATTCAACTTCTCTCTCTTTTTTTCCATCTCTCTCTCTTCTCGTTCTCTTTGTACTTTGTATACAAAAACATTTCCTCATTCTTCTCCATACATATTCCACCCCATTCTCATCCCAACTCGTCAACTTACTTAATCCACACACGAGGAAAGAGGGAATTTTTGTATTCTGTAGGTTTTTGTTTTGTTGGTGCGTATTCGAATTTTGAATTGGGATTTTGGAGAGATCATCCGAGAATTGTGTGCGTTCTAATCTAATCGGTTGTCGTTGTCCCACGTGGACGACCGTCGACATACACAGCCACAATACAATACAATACACCAACTAAATGTAAATAAGCCGGAACGTCTATAAACAAACCGTTAGCCGCTTTAACTGTCCCAGTGTTCATTCATATTTGATTCGTGCCAAGTCCACGTCCAATCTCTCTCTCCAACAGCAACTTTAACATTCGTTCGTCATTCGTACAGTTCCAAGTCGTAAGCAAGCCAAAAGCATCTCATGTGTCAACTCTCTCTCGCTCTCTCTTCATCCAACGCTTGTCAAATTCTACGGAAATATCCGTACTACTTAGAAAATAAATACTAAACTACGTTATATACAAACGAGAAAGGAAACGACAAACGAGAAGAGAAGAAACTCTTGGGCTTTGAGTCATTCATTCATTCATTCCTTCCCTTCGTTCAGTCATTAGTTACATTTGGACAGTTCTCGTCAACTTTCGCAACTCTCTCGTTTCCACATTCTCCATTCTGCATCTGCATCTGTAGAAAATTGAAATATATATATATAATAATACATATACATTGCGTGTATGAGTGAATTCAAACTGAAACTGAACGAGAGAGACTTTGACAACGACGAACAAAGACAAGAGAAAACAGAAAACATTCCCCGGACCACCAATAAAAGGAAGGAAAGGAAGGAAAAAGAAAAACAAGGAACTGTTAAAAAATAAATAATAAACTCAACATCCTGTGAATCATATTCATTTCATTTTCACTTTTCACTTGAGTATAAATATATATACATATATGTATATATATTTCCAAGGAATCCTCTCTCTCTCTCTTTATAGAATATAGAGAATATAGAAAGGCAGAGGAGAAAAGTCTGTGACTGTCTGTTGTGAGAGTGCGTCTGTATTTTGTTTGGTGTGTGTATTTCAGTATTTCAGTATTTCCTTTACTTTGTACAAGAAGTGTAAGAAGTGAAGAAAAAAACAACAACAGAGACTCTTTGAAAATTGTACATACTTAATTGAAAAACTTAACGAACCGACTTTTAGTATATTAGTCTGAGTGAGGAAAGGAAAACTCTCTCGTTTTTTTTACTTTTACTTTTTACAGCTACACTTTGTACAGTTTCTTCACTTCCCCTAGTTTTCTACTCCCAAAAAAGGAAACTCGTTAAAAAAAACTAGTAGAACAAGAAGAATAAAGAAGGAACAAGAAGAAAGCTGGTGGCTGGGATACAATTTTACTGAGGATTCTCCATATATGTTAATGCCCAGGTAAGATGAAAACTCTCTCAGTCTCTTTTATTCTTTTTCTTTATATTCATATCCAATTTCAAATACACAGGGAAACACAGGAGGGACGTGTCTAGTGTCTATCTCCAATCTACATTGTACACGTTTATGCCCAGCATTATATTTCTCTTAATTATTCATAATGTAATTACGCTCGAGAGAGAGAGAGAGAGAGAGAGAGAGAGCGAGAGAGAGAGAGTGAAAGATGCTCGAGCGTCTCATTTATGTTACGATTAGACAAAGTCAGAATTCTCCCCTCACTAACTGACTGACTGACTGCTGACTGCTCAAAATCTTGAGTATATTGCGAGGGGAAACCAACTCGGAATATACATTCACATTTCCTAGTTTACAGTTGAAACTTTAGTCTTTACTTTGTAACTCCATTTTCCATTTCACAGGAGTCGACAATTAGGCATAGAGAGAATAGAGCGAGAAATGGAAAGAGAGAGAGAGAGAGATTACATAAGAATACAGATACAGATATCAGTATGCTCGAATTTCTCATTAAACCATCGACGGCATTGTCCTAATGCCTAATGATATTCCGCTATAGATACCTACGTACATCTGTATAATAATGTACATTTACATTTTGTGAATTGAATTGAATTGAATTGAATGTAAATTCCCAGACTGTGCAATGCAATTGGAATGATGGGGCGAGAGAGAGAGAGAGATGTAAAATTTTCTCCTCGTTCGTTCGTCTCGAGAGGGAACTTTCCCCCCAAAATGAAAATGAAAATGGGAAAACAGCTCAATACAGCTAAATTCTAAGTGGATGATGGCTAAATTTAGTTTATGTATATTTTGTTCTAGGTTCCCTGGAAAATACATACAAAACAACATTGGTATATCGTACCTTAGTGTATTGCAGTCATTATTTCTAATTGTAATTACTACATATTTCGTTAGTGCGCGTTGGAGAGAGTGCAACATCCAAATTCCCTAGTGAATTATTGAGTTGACGAGAGAAAGAGAGAGAGAGAGAGAAATTCGATACTGGGCACACTGGACTCGGAATAGAATTAAATGTGATGTGCACACATTAACGAAATACTTACATGCAAAAATAAACGAAATACAAGCCTGTTGGTATAAATTCTTAAATTTGGAATTAAACGAGAGAAGTGACTTGAAAACTCGAGTAGTCTTTTTAATTGTTTGTAGAATCAAATGAAATGAATCCATTTCAAGTCTCAAGAAGTATCTGTATCTGTATTTGAAGAAGCAACCATTTAAATTGATTCTCTTGTTGTTGTTTTTTTTTGTTTGATCATTGAGAATCAACAGAAAAAGAGAGAGAGCGAGAGAGAATTTGTGATAGCCGAGAGGAGTTTGTCAATTCATGTGACGGTGTGGAGTGTATAGAGCTGATTGGATGCCGAGAGACAGGGATAGGAGGAAGTCTGATTAAAGTGAGTATTGCTCGTATGGATGGATGGTGTATTTGTGTGTGTGTGTGCGTGTACAATACGACACAATCACAATTAAAATCGATAGCTCCTACTCGTATTCGTATGTAGAACGAGAAGGGAAGGAAACAAAAAAAGTACTGCTAAGGAAAGTCATGACGATACAGACAGGCAACGTCACATTCGTATTCCTATTTGCGGAATAGATATTGAATATACATTTACCTCTTGGAATAATATTCCTCTCTCTCTCTCTCTTTCTCTCTCTTTCTTAGTCTCCAACCATTGCTCATTTATTTATTATTGGCATACTTTTGCACTTGGCCATTACGACTCCGCTTCTTCTTATTGGCATACTTTTGCACTTGGCCATTACGACTCCGCTTCTTCGTTGTCGTTGGGTGTTTAGGAAAAGTTGTGTAACATAAAAACAGCAGATATTCATTAGGTTTGAGAGAGAGAGAGAGAAAAAAAAAGAAAAGAGTTGTTTCAATTCTGATAATATTTTATAATAATAATAAATTGATGTTCTTTTCGAGGGCGTGTCCGGATTCCTAGTTGAAAACGAAAATTACACAAAATATAAATATAAATGAATGTCCTCCTACCCATATTTTGTCTTTCCCTGAGACCTTTGACATTTTCCAGGCTGGAAATGAAAATTTGTAGATTTGGCAATTTTCATTTTGTTTGCTATTGTTTTCCTCGAGCGTAATCCAAGCGAAACTGTTTACTCATTTGATACTTCTGCTATTCTCAATGAGAATAACGTGTACAAGGTCAAAGGCCAGGCATGGTTCGGATTATTTAAACAAGTCTAAAAAAATCTCCACTTACTCCTTTGTCAAATTTTGAATTCTAATACTTTTTTTGTATGTATATATGGACGTACAAGAAAAGACCTCTGAACTTTTTAATTAAGTCAGTTCCTATTTTTATTTTTAGCCCTGAGCAATCTCCAATTATTTTATCTTTTTATACAATGTAAAACTGTAAATGGTTAATTGCAAATCTGGGAGTTGTTCGAGTAAATTTTTATTAATCTATTAATATGTAACTCTGTTTTGTTCTGGTTACAACTTGAAAAAAATTTGTCTGAAATTTGTAGGGAGCTGAGCATGTAGTAATGAAATTAAAACAATAACAAGTTGATGAGTGAGTTGATGGTATTTTCGTAATATGAGTATCAGTGAACCAACGACTATATGTACAAAACAAGAGAGATGAAAGCTCCGAATTTTTCTTCAGGGCGAAAGGGAAAAGTGAAAACGACAAAAAAACTTTCTAGTTCGAGTTCAAATTTGTGTGGTTGTTTGCGTTTGTTTTGGTGGCTTCAAGTTTGTATAATGTGGTGTTTTTGTTACGAAATTTTTATAGTGAGTGAAGCTCGAGTTTGAAATGCTTGAATGTAAACAAGTCTCACACACAATGTGAAAATGGAAATAAATTCCTTTTTCATGCAGACACAAAGGGAACGAGATGAAGATGATGAGGGAAATGACTCGAGCTTTTGCTCAGCTTTCACTCAACTTTCTCTTTCTCTCTCTCCATTTCCTCTCTTTCTCCTAAAAATACATTTTCTTGTCATTTTCATCTACTGCTTTTTTTTTTACATACGGCGTTCTTTTGTAGTTGTAGTCAACTTGTTTTCTTCTCCATTTTTCACTCACGCATTGTCATTGCCCCATTTTGTATGTGAATTCTAAATGTTTTTCAAGTTCCTTCCGACTTTCATCTTCAGTTTTATATCCCTAGAAAAAGTATTTCCTCCATGAATCATTGATTTAGTGTTTTTTACATACAAGATGAGAACGACTTTCTCCATCCTCCCAGAATCCGAATCAACATAATAAATGTAAGCTCTCAGAGTACTTTTTTACGTTTACGTTCTCCATCGTAAAACGGTTGGCCATTAGTCTTCCATTCTTTCTATTTCTTTGGCCTTTTACCTTAATCCTTTGTCTCTCCATTTCCACTTGTTTGTGTACCTCCGTTTGTGTATCTAAATATTCGGATCCCTCTGATTCATAAAGAAAAACAAATTCATGAGTATTTGAAAGCTCTCCAAAGTTTTTTTTATTTTCATCAATTCTAATCCCCCATTAAAATACATACTCTGATTTCCAAGCGATTTCCAAGCAAAAGGACACGGAGGAAAATCTTCCACGAATATAACTGTGACGCAATTTAGTCGATAATTTCCGACCAAGTTCGTTCACCAGAACCTCACAATTTGTTTTTACAGGAATATAATGATGATTTTTTCGAGGATTTATTTGATTTATTATTATTATTTCCCAACTGGACCCGCTTCCTTAAAAAACATCTCAGAAACAAGAATATATAATTCAATTCCGAAACTCAAATGATACAATTTTTTAAATTAACTTCCCATGGAAAAAACCACAATTTGCATCAAAATGTCAAACAATTTTCATCGACACAGCAAATAAATTTCCAATGCCACACTCAAATTTTCAAATCATCCTTGATTCAAATTATAATATTTAATTTAATTGTGATTCAGTCAAATTACAGTGTAATTATAGTTAATTGTATATATTTAATGTTCCAGTAATTATTGTACTCTGTAATTATTTGTAAAACACTGTTTATTATACTATAGTCTTTACTCATGTTTTCTGATAATTGTACAATGTAAAATATCGAAAAATTCCCCGAAGAAGGTCGCCAAAGTGTCACCGAGAGCTTGGATTAATAAAGAATTCCAAAGCAATTCACTTCTCTAAACTAGCATATTCGGACTCTTTATTTTAATGACGTGTAGTCATTAATCTTCTCCTGGGCAATCCAGATTCCAAACTTTTTTTATTAAGTATATAGGAACTCTGCATTATGCTTTTGAAAGCTCAACTTTGTTTTGAATATAGTGAATGTGAATGGAAATTGAGACGATGCCAGAGGGAAAGGGAAAGCGATCCGGTTTAGTTAGTGATGAGAAGGGAATTAGCTGAAGACTAATGAATTGCTAATGACCAGCCATAATTATTATTTATTCATATTGAATGTACTCGGAATGAAAGTTGGATGGCAAATGGCCTGGCCTGCTTTGTCAGTCTCAATTTGAAATCTCAATTTCCAGGTTCAACTTGAAAATTGTGAAATATATATAAAACAACTGGGAAAAAGAGAAACTGCAAACATGTGATTCATAATGTAACGACAGAGTCAAATAATTTAGAATCATGATTGAATTGGTTACTGGACAAATACAAATGCAAAGGCAAAGAAATAAAGGCAACGGAAAGAAGGAAAGGGATAAAAAGTACACGAGATTTCCTTTTAGTTCACTGCTTGACTGTTGACTTTTCCAAATTGAACTTGTTTTTTTTCTTCATTGTCAATATAAAATAAAATGGAAGTATTTTGAGGAAACATTTCATTTTCATTTTTTATTTTACAGTCTTCAAGTTTCCTCATGTGTTCGATTGTGTACACAGAAAAAATGTGTATCGTACGTTGTTATTTTTCTTTTATACTGTGTATAAAGTTTGAATTTCTTCAATTGAAAGTTTGCTTTGACGCAGAGCCAAAACATTTCATCATAATTTAATGTAGAAAAAAAATCCATTTTTCATTTCCCATTTTCCCTTCAAAATATTACATTTATTTCACGGATTCTCCTTGGAGAAATTGAAAGTCCAAAACCAAAACCACTCGCCCCAAAGAAAAGACGAGTTAAACCCCGCATTGAAAAAAATCCCTACTATTTTTCTATACATAATACATATATATCTGTAGTCAGAGTTGTGGAACAAAAGAGAACGAGAATCAAGAAAAGGAAAACATTTGACACAGCGGAACTTGAGCTCAAGTTTTTTTTGTTTTTATTCACTCCTCGTTTGTCGTTTATCCAGAAAAAATCAAATCCAACCTTGTAAAATTCTATACTGCACAATTTTCTCCAGTTTACGCCTCATTTTGCATATTTTACAAAGAAAAAAAACAAGGAAACGGGACGGAAAAAATGAATGCACGTTGTTCCTCATTTGGTGATTTGTGCTTCTGTTTCTGCTGTAGGTGAATGAAAAAAAGAATCAAATGTGAAAATGTTGTGTAGATTTAAAGGGAAATGATGAGCTAATTAGATGAAATGATGAAACCTCCAGTCAAATGAAACTAAAAGAGAAGTCTGTAAGGAGGTTTTACTAATTATTTTTCAAAGGTTGAGGTGGAGTTCAGGCAGAGAGACGACGACGACAGACGACAGAGAGGAACAGAAGAAGAAGAAGAAGGAAAAAAAGACAAAGAATGTTCAGATATTTTGAGAACTTTGAACTTTTCATTCACACTCGGTTGAATTTCCGGTGAATTCTTCATGCATAATTCCAATTCCAGTGATTCTCTCTCTCTCTCTCTCTCTCTCTCTCTCGCTCTCTTAAGTTCTTCCGTCAAACTTGAAGCAGCAGCTAAAAATACAAAACGTTTGTCGTCTTCGTCTTGATCAGATGGCGAAAAGCTACAGACATATAGCAATGTGATTCAGATTGTTTCAAGTTGCTAGGAGCTTTGCCACGAGACTCGTCACTCTCTTTCTCTCCACGAAAAAAAAACCTATGAATTTTTATCCCATCTGTTTTGAATATTCATGCCAAAATCGTATCTTAAGTACAGAGAGACAGAGGAAAGTCAGGAATTCCTTGACTTTGAACAAGGCGGATCCAGAACTAATGGAAATTTAAATGCAACAAAACAAAGAGTCTCTCTTTTCATTTCTAAGCAGGCACGGACTTCATTTGGATTTGGACAAATGAGACGAAAACTTGTCAAGTTTCATATTCTAACTTTTTTTTTATTTATATTTTTCTGTACGAATACCAAATCATTACAAAATATATGCGGTTGGATTTTGACCAGGGAGATTTCGATCAATTAAATTCTGCAGTATATACAAACTCTAAATGGGGAGATACCGGAAATTTTTTTTTTCAAGACTCGAATCTTCAGGTTTCTGGCTTTTAAATAAATAAAACTGGAGGGGGGGAGGGGGATCAAAAATGAACTCGTGGAAATTCAAGGCTTCAAGTTGGACTTGTAGACTGCAAGCGTGTGATAAAAAAAAAACTTTCAAATGTGTCATCTTGAGATTGTCAACATTTTGACTTGAGAGAATGACTTGAAATGGCGAAATGAAGAAAATTGTGGATGGTCTTTTTTTCCCTCACGATCAGTCCACAACTGAGCTGAGTTGAGCTGGAAAGGCCTTTTTTTTAAAAATAAAAAATCCTTATTGACTTTCACTCGGGACTCGGGGTTTTCTCCCTCCACCTCTTTTTTTTGTGTTGGAATGTAATGGAAACCGTATAATTTCCCTAGTACTTTTTGTACATGGAAATAAGTGCAATCGGATGGAAATTCCAGTCTGTTTCCTTTCCTTTTTCTTTGAAAGGAATAGCCACAGCAACTATTGACTACCAACTAGTAGATATGTATATAAGGGAAAGGGAATGTAGTTTTTTGATGGAGTCCTCCATCTCATCTGTGGATATTCACGTGGCAAAATGGTCTGGCATATTTCAGCTTTAAAATCCCACTGGAATGCAATGCTCTTTTTTCTCTCTCACACCAAATGGGGGATGTTTGAGCTCTTCACTACTTCACACACACACTCCAAAGAAATGATAAGGATCATCTAGCAACCCCGGAATAATCGTTGGACTCTCTCTCTCTCTCTCTCAAAATCCTCCACTTGTCACTTTCCATCCTTTCCAAGCCAATTTTGAATTCAAATGTAAAAAAAACCTTTGAATTTCATACGTATAAAACGCAGCTCCATTTTCACAGTGCCTATTTTTCCATACAGCACTTGTATTTGTATTTGTACTGGAATTGGGATTGGGATTCTGCTCTGTTGCCTCGTGTCTCTCGTCTATTCCCATTCATTTCATTTTATTGTAAATTCCAAAACTTGTCCATGTTTCGCATTAACTCAATATAACTCTTGTTAAATCCTGTCACATGACGGCCTTCAAATGACACAAATTACACATGAGCACGCCTTTTCTCCATTCTCATATTGAAAATGTGAACTCAGAGCTCGGTTTTAATCTTGTTTTTTTTTCTTTTTTGAGTGACACGAGAATGAGACGGAGAATGGGACGGAAAATGAGATGAATGGATGTGTGAGTGTGAGTAGACAGGCAGTCGGGTTGAATCTGAAATCGAATGGACAGACGAGCAATGGGAAAATGGTCCTTATTGCTGGTGCTGGTATTTGTACTGACTCGTCATTTATTTTATGTGATGTGATGTCGGATCATGTTATTATTGAGATTGAGAGCCTGCCTGAGCATCGTCCAAAGACTAACTATGGAAATGTATCTGACTTTGGTACAGAGTTCAAGGGAGAAAAGGCCTCATTTTCAACGTGATAAATTCAAATACCTTGAGACATTTCAATTCCCATTGGAAATTTGAAATATCTATCAATAGATTTAATAAGGGGAAGGTTGAAGAATTGTCAGAATATTTTGGGAATTATCAATATATGAAGTGAATGAAGGAAAATGCATGAATACAGGTATACAGATAGTGAGCTGGATATTGGACAAGAGGGAGTTGACATGACAGTTGTTGTGGGTGGTCGGATATTTGGTATTTGATATTTCAAATGTCTACATATTAAATTCTGTCGTTATGCTTTTCATGTCCAAGTTGAAGTGGGAGAGCAATGGAGGATTTTTTTTAGCGAGGAGTGCATGAAAAATTCAGCCGGGCATCGAACGAAAAAATTTCTTTTGATGCCTCACAAAATAAGGACGGGAAAAAGTGAGGACTGTGAACAACGGTGAACGGTAGAGAATCCCAATAGGGATACAGCTATAGAGCTAGGAAGTTTTTCGGAGAGAATTACATATTTAGTAGCAATAAAGGAAATATTTTCATATATACTGGACAATGGAGGAAATGATGATGGACAACTTACATAACCATCACCGTAAACCGTAATTTTAGTAATCCCATTGGGATTCCTCTATAACTTGCTCCACACACTTTGTCTGCTCGTATTCCTAGTCGTGGTGTATTCGTGTATTCGTGTATTTGTGTATTTGTGTATTCGCGTATTTGTGTATTTGTGTATTCGTGTATTTGTGGAGTCAAGTAGGGAAAATGTGGAGAGTAGACGGTTGATTGAGCCTTTTTCTCTTGTACTTACATATTTCCATGTGTATATACACACGATGATTCCTTTATTGCTCTTGCTCTTGAGGTAGACGAGATTTAAAGGATGACTGTTTTTAAAAGGTGTGTCAGTCGGAGTGACATCAGTCCATGGTAGAATCCTCCATGACGACGCCCAAGCAAACCTCAACTACAAAACGACAAAACCGTCATTGATTGTTACGAAAAACCGGGAAGCATCTGCTCCCTTTTCCCCTCTCGTTCCTCTCGTTTCTACCGCGTGCAGACACGTACTTTCATATCCAATGGACTCTTGTGGAGTGTGTTTTCAAAAAGTCACGTCATGACTGTGACAGCCCAGACAACTCGACCTCCTCCAAACGAACCTACAATATATCAAATAACACATAGATTCAAAAAAAAAGAAGAGCATCCGAGTCGTCCAGTCGTGTCGTAACATCAGTAATGAGGGGAAAGCGGAAATAGAAAAAAATCCTATTATAATTGTCCGTCGCCTATTATATTATGATGAAACCGGGCACGGAAGAATCCCGTCTCATTAGTACAACTCCACACTGTCTATGTATGCATTTTCACTATTCCGAGTGAAAATACGGAAAGCCCTAACAATGACGTGAAATGTCAGAGTTGGAAGGAGATGGAGAAACAATGATCAACTCTCACTGGTTTTAGCCTTTCAAAAATCTTTATAGCTGACTGATGAATTTCAAATTTCGAATAAATTTCATGGATATTTGTTGCATTTATTTTCCTACATAAAGAAAAAAGCGTTCAATTTGTTTTGTCAATAGTAATTGACAAAAATTCTTTCCACTGCCACTCATTTGTGGTCTTGAAATTTGAAGCTTTTCATTTGAGGGAAAGTGGTTGGGGGGAAAGTGGTTGGAGAAAGTCAATTAATGAGTGTCTTTGTGAACGTATCAATTTTCCCATGGGGACTTTCACCAACAAAAAAAGAATATACGAAACAGGAAAATGGCCATGACGATGACGATGACGATGACAATTATGACGATATAGAAAGTTGAGAGACAAGAGCAGGAGGGACCGTGTCCAATGCTCATGTGGATGTGGCTGTGGATTGTCGATAGTGATGGCCAAGGAGCTTCTCTCCTTCCGTCTGTATATGTGCAGAGTGCTCTCATTACTTGAATCCATTTTGTATCGATCCAATGTCTCCTTGGGCTTCGTCTCTCTGCGACGACAACAGCAAGTGGAAAACGGTAAATGGCAACAGTTGAACTTAAATAAAGTTCAAGACAAAGACGATGGTCGGATGGATGGATTCAGAGACAAGCCCTGTCCCTTCCCCCCAATGAATTCCAAATGAAAATGTTCGAGCCAAATGAGACGTTTCTATATAGAATACGATATGTCCATTCCTCTAGCCTTGCTGTCTTTGTCTCTATCATTATTCACATTGGCTTTGTTCATAATACTTTCTCGCCTACTAATATTAGCATGGATATATACATATCAACATATCCCTTTTTCTATTTGGACTATAACGGTTTGAAGAGTATAGCGGAAGGATATTACGGGGATTTGGATTGGGATTTTCCCACCCAACACAAAAAAAAAAGATACAACGCAACTCCATTCAACAACTTGACCTCATAATAAAGCATTAACAATTCATTTGTTTAGTACTCATTTGAATTTGAATTGAGTGGAGACGGAGAAACTCGGTGTGTTTCCCCGACGACTACTGCAATTCACCATTCACAATTCTCATCCCCTTAGGAGACAAGAAACAATTTATTCAAGGGTTTCGTCATCGATATCCCCATTCATTTTCATTAATTATGCAACTCCAACTCTACCTCCAACTCCATAGTTGTCTACGACTGTGGAAAATCCCCCTGTTCTGTGTCCTGTGTTGTATAAAGACAATTCCTCCCAATTCCCCTGTACAAAAATTACATAAAGAAACTTGATTCGCAATTTGCAGTCGACAACTGAATTAACTCAACAGCCCCATCATTATCTTTTTCAAATGGTTTAAACTTCAATTGCATGCAGAATGTAAATTTTAGTATCCATTGGCAAGTGTTTGCTTGATTCCGTCAAAATTGATGTAATTTAATGTAAAAAATAATAAAGGGGATTTTCGTTTAGGAACTGGAACTAAAAAATAGGGAGGATTTTTGTTTCTATTTTATTCAGCTACTGCTGGGATGGTTGGGAAACTGGGAAACTAAGACGTTTCATCAGGTTTCATCATTCATGAAATTCTAATGGGTGAAGGAGGAGACGAGACGACGGAGGGAAATGTAATGGGTTTGAGTATTTATTATTGATGGGAATTGAGAGTAGAGTCGGATCTCGGATGTTGAAGACATTCAACGTGGAGTCCATTAACAGTTTGAAGAGAGGGAAGAAGGATCTTGTCACTCCTTTATTACTGTCCAAGTGCCTGAATAAAACACAAAGACAAAGACAATAGAACGGAACGACTCCTCGATACATACAAAACGTGAAGACTTTTCCAACGGGTTTCATCTCATTCTTTATTGGGATGGCATTTGCAGGTTGCATCTCTTCCTTTCTGTTGGATTGTTAGATGTATTGACGTTTGAAACTGGGTTGTTCGTTTGTATATCGTATGGGGAATTCTTCAAACAGGACATTTAACACTCGTAACTTTCTCCACATTAAAATTCTTGTTCTTGTTCTTATTCTTTTCCTTGTCGTCAGAGTGGGATACATTGCCGAGTGTATCCACCGTAATATCTCTTCTAATGTTGTGAGAAGTAATAGAAAAAGAAGAAGAAAAAGAAGTAAAATTGTGGGAAAAGTCATTTTCATTTTCCTCTTCATCGTCTTTTGTCGTCATGCTTTATTCTTTCACAAGATTCTCTCACTCCATTTGTGGTTTTCTTTAGACAACTAGTTCTGGGTTTTGAGGATCTGAAGTTTCTCTTTGTCTTGCCCTTTGTGCACTTGATAAATTAAATGGAATGAGGATGTTTTTTTTTCTTTCTCTCTGTCTCTCTTCACTTCCATTTTTTCATGCTTCCGCCTCCTCTCGTCTCTTCTAACTGCTCCGAATTGCAATTTCTCAATGGGGATTGTGATTGTGAGAGGTTCGGTCTTCAAAGAGTCTCTTGCACTTTGACATCTTTCACCACAGTCTTCTTTTTTCCCTTTTTTCCATCATATTTTCTTGTGCTTCCCTTTCCTTTCTTCTTTTTCTGAGGTCCTCTTCTGTTCGTGTTTGACTTGGAAGGAGTTGGTGAAGGCAAGAGAAAACTAAAACTCGACTCGACTTTCTCTCGCTTCCCGTATTTCTGTCTCTGTCTCCTCTACATTATTTTATATGGCAAATAAAAAATAATGGTCGTGTCACTTACGACCAAACCAACAACTCTCTCTCTCTCTCATCGTCAGTTTGTATTTCTATTTGTATTATTTCTTTTTGGTTGGTTCATGTTCTAGTTTGGTCTTGATCCTAAGAGAGATTCTGCCAAACAAGTTCAATTCTCAGTTTTGCTTTCAAAAATGTGTCGGTGATTTTATCCATAGGAAATTTGACATATTTAATAGCAAGATGAGTGAGAAATGTTCAGAATTTCTATTTCTACTTTCATTTCTACTGATATTTCTCCATTTCATAAAGATATCTCATCATTTTCCTCCCCAACTTTTCAATCTCCACACCGTCCAAATATTAAAAGAGCTTCCACATTTACACAGACAAACACATACTGCGATATTTCTTTGGGAGAGAAAACTCTCTCAGACTCTCAAACTCACATTCACTTTCACTTTCACATCAGAAGAAGTGCACGGAAAAAAGCCAAGAGAGAGAGTGAGAGAGGAAGCAAGAGAAAGTAAATGGTTCAATTTTTAATGAGCATCAGTTCACTCTCACTCTCTCTGTACTTTAGTCTTCAGCTTTTCACTCGAAAGAGTCGACTCAATGAAACAAAGTGACATTTCCCAACCAACGAAAAGGAATAACATATGTTTCGCTTTTGCTTTCTCTTTTGCTTTCTCTTTCGCTTTCTCTTTCGTTTTCTCTTTCCAGACACGAGTTTCCCCTCCTCTCTTTCGTTTTCACGAAAGGAAGTAAATGTGAAGAAATTGACAAAATACAGGCGTACTCGATCTGGATCTGGATCTGGATCTCTCTCTCTCTCTCGCTCCCTCGCCCAAAGCCCCTCCACCTCACTTTCACTTCTTTTGGAGGCTCCCAGTGGTTTCACTTGTACAGAACAGCAAACAGTCAAAGTATAGACAGATACACTATTTGGTTTCCCATGGAGCATCAACGACTTGCCAGGGAGAGAGAGAGATAGGACGTGTAGAAGTGGAAAGATGTTGAGGCTGCTCAAAAAATCTTTTGGTCATTTTGAGAGAACTGAAGAGAGAGAGAGAGAGAGAAAGAGAGAGTGATCGGACTAATGGCAATTCCTTCCCTGAGATGGAAGACGTTCCCTGAATGTATCCTGTTTGGATGTGGAAATTTCCACTTTCCACATCGTCTGGAGAAAGTATTTTCACTATGTACATGGAAATTTCTACAATTTCCACAATTTTTTGTATCGAATCATCTCTCTTGTTTTTTTTTGTTTTTGTAGTTTGTAGGCAGCGATCGTCAGATTTTTTAATATTAAATTTGCCATGGAGTGAAAACAAAATGGAGAGAAAAATAAGGGGGAATTCTATGGGAAAGGGATTCCCGTGTGGAATCTGTATCGATTAAACAATTTGAGATTTGAGATACTCCTGACTTGAAATTTAAAATGTCGTAACAATTTCATTATGATGATTTTTGGCCACCAGACATGACGAGTTTTGAATTTCCTTTTGGGGATTTCCACCAGAGAGATGTAGACAAAATCCCATAGAGTAGCAAGATACCCCGAGAGAGAGAGAGAGAGAGAGAGAAAGAAAGAATTTGACGGAAATGAAATGAAGAGTTTTTGGTGGATTCGGTTTTCTATTTTGGGTTTTCTCGTTTTCCACATGAAATTGCGAAGGGAGAGAGATGACTTGAGGCATCAAGTGAAAGTAAAAGGAAAACCTGCAGGAGTTTAACGAAAGAGCAAGTTTTTCTGCAGTTTAGAGTTTGCAGTTTTTTCTCTTTGAGTAGAAAAGTTCACAGTTGACGACGTGTATGATGGCTGATGGCTGATGGCTGGCTGATAGTTGAGAGTTTGATGTGCCCGCTAGATTGATGGGTACTCTGACTGAGAAATGCGAACGAGGACAAGGAACAAGAGGGGAGAAAACTTAAAAGGTTTCCATGTAACCTGTCCTCATCCTTTCCCTTTTTCTATTTCTTTCTCTCCCTTCTTTCATATCCGAAAATCCAAAAATCCTTTTCACACTCACCAAACACAGACAGAAAAATACAGTGGAGAGTCTTGACTGTAAAAACGACTCGAATGAAAACTCTATAGGGAAAATCTATAAAACGGTTTTACGCTCCACAATCAATGACGATTCTCCTCTCTCTCTCTCATTTTTACCACTTTCCCTCAATGTCCAAGTGCTGGTAATTGATGTAAATTGGCTTAGTTAAACTCCCATATCACTGAATGAAAGAGAAAAAGAAACTTATTGACAATGGATTTTGTTTGTATTTTGGTATTTTCCTCTTCCTAATCCCAACGATGGAAAAGGAAATAGGAAATTCATGTGAGTGTGAGGAATATGTATAATTTGGGAGTGGAATACAAGGGAATAATGTATGATGTGTGAGCTTGAGACTCAAAACGAGAACTTGACTCGAAATTGGCGGGATTTCCTGTCGTTTTTGGAGTGGCAAACGACCGGTTCGGTATTTTCGTCATTGCCAATTGGACTGTTTAGCAAATGGATACATTTGAATTTGTTTGTTGATGTTGATGTTGATGTCGATGGAGGAGAGATGAAAGATGAAAGTTTGTTTGGAGGGAGTCTCTCAAGACTGTACTCGAAATTCCAGTGTCTCGAGTCTGCAGAGAAGGCAAAGAGTAAGTTTCGTCTGAGGACGATGAGAATTTGAATAGAATAGTTTCGAACAAGTTGAGTTAACGACAGAGAATGTCGATGAGTTTTGATATTTGAGATATTTCTTGCCTTGGCTTCCTTCTGCTTTGATTTGACTGAGAGTGCAAAAGTGGAAGTGGAAGTAGACGTAGATGTAGCCAAATGGGAATCTGAGTGATTGTGGATCATCCCGGGTGTCTTTGTGTCCGTGTTGCTAGAGAAATGTTTACTTGTTATCCGATGATAAGACGACGAAGGACACACCATTGAATATCACAGTAGTATTGAAAGAAGAAACAGAGAAGAGAGAAATCCAGTTAGACTCACTTTCCATCATTTCAAACAAAACACACAAAAACAGATACATACAGATTCTCTCTCTCTCTTTCTTCTCTGTATCTCTCCCGTTCTCATTCTGTACACAAAGTCTTGGTCTTGGTCGGATGAGGAGTTCCAGCTTGTTCTTTCGTCTCCCCATATAATTAAAGCACGTCTAAGAAGGAGACGGCAACACTCCCTCGAGATTTCTCAACATTGGGAAACAAATCAAGAGAAGTAATTGGATTTTCATTGATGCCAACTTGGATGAGGATTTTGAGAGAGAGAGAGAGAGAGAGAGGATTATACAACAAATTTCATTTGGCTCATCATCCTTTCACTGTTACTCTTCTGAATCCACTCGCTTCGCGCGCTCTCTCTCTCTTTCTCTTGGCCTTCTCTCTTCTGTCTAGGGATCTTCAAAACTTGATCATATTTCATTAGCATTAATAATATTAATATTAACATGTTGGAATTAGGATTAGGATCCTCAAGAGTTTTACATTCAACGATGAAAGTCTTGTCTCATAACATGTTTGCATTATTTCCTACCTGTTTTGAGGATACTTAATTTGATTCCAGGTTCTCTTTTAATATCGTATAAATATAAAAACGCGCATTTTCTTTTTCCTCCATTTCGTTCATTTTTACAGTCATGTATGGACGTTGCGGTGTTTGTGATTCCGAGTTTTCGTGTATTTTATATTTATTTTCACTGGAATTTGAGAGGGAGAGAGAGAGAGAGATGAGGAGAAAGAGAGCATGCTTGAGTGTGGAGTGTTGCCGTACTTGATGCAATAATAGGCTGGAAATAATTGAGGCTCTTCTCGTGACTTGAATCTGTGTGAATGTGATGACATTTTCATCCTTGTTGACAAAGACTGGAGATAGCGAGATAGAGCGAGAGCGTGAGAGAGTGAGAGAGAATGACGTTAGAGAGTTGGCCATTGCGTCATTCTCCAATGGCAATGTGATCAAGTGGAATTGAAATGAGTTGAGAATCCCCAAGCTCAAGGAGCTAAGAGCAGCAGCAGGGAAATCCAGAAACTGCATAGACTGGAAACTCGTGACTGTGAAAACGTTAAAAAAAGGGAGGGAAGGACTTTCTCTTTTACTTTTACTTTAATGAGGTCACCAAGTTAAATGCCAATGTGAAATGTCAAATGCCAAACCCCAACGTTTCCCTCTAATCTCTCTGACACTCAAATTCAACAGGAACCACAGGAAAGCTCGGGAGTCTTGTTGAAAGCTGAAGCTGAAACTGATGCAAGGAAATGTGGGGAGATTCGGAGATGCTGACGTTTGTCACGTTTCCTCCATGAACATGGACAAGAAATCCATTGCGTCATATCAACAACACGCAATCCTCTGTCGGATAATATTCGTCCTCATCCCTCGTAGGAGACAACTTAAATTCTGTACACCCTCTCAATTATTTACAGAGAAAGGGAGAGAGAAAGAAAGAGGGAGAGAAAGAAAGAGGGAGAGAAAGAGAGAAAGCAGACTCGTTCATTTAATGTCGTCAACTTGGTCTTGATAGATTTAGAAAACACTATGCGATGAGACAATTGGAGAATTATTCCACTAGACATGAAGGAATCCCGAAATGAGCATCAATTTTGTATTTGTATTTTCTTCTCGTTCACGCCTAAAATCCAAAATGTCACACTGCCATGGAAATTGCGCAACTCATTTCTACATTACGTTTGTTTTTACACTTGTCGGGAGTTTCAAAATATTATTCCTAAAAACTCCCTGGAATTCATGAATAGAAAAATCCTCTAGTAAAACTATTTGGCTCTTCCTTCCTTAGCTTGAGTCTTCAATTTGGAGCGTTGAATGTGGATTCTCCTAGTGAGAAATTGAGAAAATATGCAAAGGATCCGAGGGAATGAGGTGTGCAAATTTCATGAAATGACCCACGAGAAAACAATTTGACGCGAAAGTAAAACAGAGAGTTGACGCAATTTCCCTTGCTCCTTTTGCCTTCAGTCATATTAAAGAAATGTTGGGTCATTTATGCATAAGAATTTTCTTACACAAACACACACGGACGAGACGCGTCCACTATTTCCAATAGAAATAGAAATAGAAACAGAGAATGTGAAAATGGGATTGGTGAAAATGGAAGGAAGAAATAGGGAGAAAGCAAGCAAGCAATCTCCATCTCAGTTTTATAAAGCTCATTGTTCTCGTTAGAGCCGCGACGAAATAGGAGAAACATTTCAACTACTGGTACAGGAAACGTCTCTGGCTGAATTCGTATGAGCAAAGCACACGTACAAGTGTTCATTAGTATTTAATGAAGGGAATCTGTCTACAACAGAAAATGCACACACATCTATACACCGCTACATTATAGTGTGGAAAATGACTCAGCGAGAAAGTCGGAAGAGGAAATAGAAATGACATTAAGAGAGACAGAGAGAGAATGAGAGAAGACTTGACTGCTTTCGCCATTCCATTCACCAACAGTCTGCACTCGACTCGACTCGGCTCAGCTCAGCTCCGTTTCCTTCCCTAATTGTCAATTCCCAAAGTACCGAGGAGAAAGGTGAAAAGAGAAAGCTTTCTCCTTTCTCGAGGAGAATTATAAAAGATATAAAATAATTAATCTCGTATGATTAATTAAAAACTTTTAATTTCCGATATTGAAATCAACACCAGAACTAATTGTAAATCGGAGACCGACGGAGGAAAACCTGGTAGTGACTGCACTGCTTACTGTACAAAGAAAAACAGTTAAGGAGCTTCTTGGATGAAAGCGGGAAGTGAGCTGGCAATCAGTGGAGTGTTACAGATGAATTTCCAATGGAGTTGAGAAATTTGGAAACTCACTCAGAGAATCTTCCTAAGTAGTACGAAAACTTTTAGCTAGTTTTTCTCTACTCATCAAAAATACATGCTGGCCAACTTTCTCTTTTTACTTCCACCCCCCCCCCCCCCCGCATTTTGCACGCCCTTTCCATTTCCCTTTCGCCTTTTCACTGTATCCTTTATGATTTGTCAACCATGAAAAAATCGTACTCTTATTTATTTGGGCTTTCACCAACGGAAGAGAAAGTTTGACTTTTGTTCATTCCTTATTTGTACAGACAAAAGAAACGTCTCCAGTTTGACTTTCATTTCATGTCTGTTTTCAACTCCTAATTAACATTTATGCAATAGGTTTGTACTTTTGTTGTTCCAACTGGGAGAAAGAATGAAAAATATCAAGTTTTCAGCAGTACCAGCAACTTTCCAAGATTTTGTTTAACAAGGGAAACATGGGGAAATTTGTTGGATGACATTTGTTCTCGCTTCATTTCTCATTAGAATTATTCGCCCACTTTCTTCAGTTGATGTTTCAATTACGGATTGAATTGAATTCTATGTACAGTAATTGTGACCTTAATAATAATAATAATTACGATTATTATTCAACAGTTAAATCTTAGCTGTGTGTCCAAAGCACATAAAAAATAAATAAACATGCAAAAACCTTGAGTTATGAAATCAGAGGAAAAGTTATGAGAGAGGAATTGGAGAAGATTTAAGTCCGAATGTAGTGACAATTAATTATTTACTGTTGTCAAGCGAGTCCGAGATTAAAGATTAGAGCAAGAAATTTCATATGAATTTTGTGCTCTCTTTATTCTTGGGAGACGCAGATTAGAAAATATGGGAAGAACTGGAAGTTGGAGGAAGAGCGAGAGAGAGAGAAAGAGAGGAGAACAGGGAAAGTTTATTAATAATATTATTAATGAGGTGAATCATCCAGGAAATACTTTGTTGCTTGTTACTTGATGAGAGAAAAGAGAAATGAAGCTGAATTCCTGGAGAATTATCTTGGCACTTTCCCCTTTCGTTTGTACATGTTAAATTATTCATGCTTTTGACTCAACTCGGATTCTTCACGTTGCTGGACATCAAGTATAAATGGCTCATCTCCCGTGGAAATGAAACTTATTATTAACTGCGCTATTTTCTATGACAATCAACATGAAGTGAAAATTCTTCACGCAGTTGTTGGCTTTGGTCAGAGTCATATTTAAATTCTGAAGAGGGAAGGAGAAGTGAGCTAAAGAAATTACATGTACGACCGAGAACTTCACAGCTCTTGGTCGTTTGAGAGAGAGAGAGAGAGAGAGAGAGAGAGAGAGAGAAAGATGGAGACAAATGGACAAGAAATGTTTTATTTCCGATTCTCTCCTTTTTATCCACGTCGTTTGGTCGCTAAAATAATGAAGAGAGAGAAAGAACAAAAGAAGAGAGTCCATAATAATCATAATCACAACGAATGCTCCGAATTTCACCTGAGCAGTATCTGAACTTTCTCCCATTTACATTCACATCCACTTTCATTTCATCCATCAAATGGCTCCAAAAATGTTTCCCTTGTTTTGTCTCTCTCTCCCTCTTTCACTGATCAATCCGACTTTCACCATCAATTTTTTTTATCCCTCCCCAGATCATAAAAATAGTCAATAGCAAGAAGCAAGGAGGAAAGTGTTGCTTGGTAACACTATGTAGGCTTAACATTTGAAGGAATATTCCGCTTGTTCGTTTCCTTTTTATCCCTCAAGCTGAACGCAAGATGTGATATCTTGTCCTTCCAATCCAATCCGGATTTAACTTGCGGAGGACGTCAGACAGTTTCTTTTGTGCTAAAGTGGGAGTGAGAAAAGGAGAAACAGAAACAGCTGGTGGTATAAAAAAATTCAGACAATTAGATGACCAGTGAAAAGAAGTAAAAGGATGAGGGGAGAAAGAGTAAAAAGAAACGATGGACCATGTGAATTGGTCATTTGTCAGAGAACAACCCCGAGAGCAAAAAATTCGATGAGAGTCGGCTGTTGTGGAAAATATAAAGGGAATGGCATAGACTTGGGAAAGAAAAAATGAGGACCGGCACACTGCACAAATGGAGAAAGTCTCTCGAAATAGGAATAGAATGGGAAAGGTGAGAGCTTGAGCATCTGAGGAAATTCCGAAGGGAAAGAGTCAAAAGAACAGATGACACGTGGGGAAGGAGTGGAAATCGAATGAAATGATTCCGTCAACATTCAACATATTTCCTCTGAAAGAGCTTTTCCGTTTGATGGCTTTCTCTTTCCTCTTTCCCTTTCGTCGCTCTCTTCTTTATCCATTCCCTTCTCCTTTCTTGGATTGAATTTTTTCTTTTTCATTCCCTCGGATCGTGTTTGATTTGATAATTTAGACGATGAGGGAATGTGTCCGGACACGGAAACAGTGCGTACATACAGATATATATATATGTGTGTATGTTTATTGTATGGATTATTGGACTCATCTCTCGCGAGAGAGGGGAAAGTTAAGCAGAGTATATGGGAAACTCAGTTTCATTCAACATCAACAACCAAACTTTGTTGGAGAGACCAAAGAGATGAAGTTGAGAGTTTCAAGTGCCGGAGAAAGTCGGAGAAAGCCGTTTTCCCTTTCAATGTGAAAGTGAAACATGAAAGCTTGCTCTACCTGTCAAAATCAAAATCAAAAAATGTGGTTGAAATATCCGTCTTGAATATTTTGGGAGTGGAAGACATGGAATTAGACCAAGAGATAAACCAACTTCGGACTTTCACTCACAAATATCCACGACGGAAGTTGTACACAGTCTTCGTCCTTTTCATTTTCATTTTCCTTGGATCAATACAGTAGTGAATGAGTGAATTGTACGTGTGAATTTTAATTACTACTTACAACAGACTGCGCTCTCTTCGCTCCCCGAGCATTTTACGAAAAAGTAATTTGAAATTTGCAATTTATTTTGATGCCCGTCAGCTTTCTTCATCTCATACACGACAAAACGATGTAGGTGAATGTACAACAAAAACAACAAAAAGGGAAATGGAAGCTGAATGAACTCAAAATGACGGTAGAGAGAGAAAGAGAGAGAGAAAGAGAGAGAGAAAGCGAGAAGAGAAAACTGCATTTGAAGTTGATAAGTTCACACAATATGCTCAAACGATGTAGTGGTGACTTTTTTCATATGCGTAGTGAATCTATGAAAAATTGATTTTCTGACACATTCAAATGAGATTTAGCTACTCGCTTCAGCTCTCTCTTTTTCTTTCTCATTCGCTTTCTCCAGCTTCTCTCTCTCTCTCTTTGTCTGTGTTTGTGTATTTTGCGTTTTTCTTCTTGTGTCTCCTCCAGGAAATGACAGAGATTTATTGGGTTTGCATCTCATTTCATTCCACTTCCCTTCATATTTCCCTATTTTCCCAGATTTTTGTATTTTATTTCATTTGTCTCGGCTAAAATGGAAGGAGAAACTTTACAAACATTTTCCTAGATGAATTTGAAGTCAATAGAAGCATTTAAACAAATTGCGTGTATAATTTTCCTTCGTATAGAAAATCACAAGGCAAACAGAAAGGAGGACTATTTGAACAAATGAGAAATGGAATAAATGGCAAGGGATGTCCAGTATTTAATTGTGGAGGTTTGGAGTACGTGCTCTTCCTCCGAGTCCCTCAAAGTTCCCGTCTGTCGTCTGTGGCTGGGGCTGTGTAAAGGACAAAAATAAATTGTTCTCATTACTCGGCCTCGGTGGACGTTGGAGAGCTGATAAAAACATGTGTAATTTCATCAAATGATATATGAAGAATGTTCAACTGCTTGTGCTCCAGAGTTTCTCTCTCTCTCTCTCCTTGTGTTTTTGGATGAAAAAACTTTCTCTCTGTCACAAGTTTGTTTCTGGGCAAAAGAAGAGGAAGAAAAAACTTGGTTATGAAAGAAAGTGGAAAGAAGAAAGAAAGATTTCTCTATTTCAATCCCCAATGGTATTTTCTCTCGAACAACTCTCTCCACCAATTCCCTTCAATAGTTTTCCCAGTCAGTCCTGGTTTCATGTGTTTCACCTCTCTTCACTTTTCCTCTCCATCTTTATCACCCCATGACATTAAATCCTCTTTTCCATGTCCATTTCAGTTTCAATTCGGATTCGGATTCACAGATACGACCCGATTTTCAAGTTTGTTTTTACAAGAAAAAAAACAAAGAGGAGAGAAGACAACAGTTTCGTTCAGAGTCCTTTCTCTTGTCCTTGCCATCATTCAGTCCTCCTATGGCTAATTTAAAGACAACACAAACTTTCATCTCATTGTCGTTCTCTTCTGTCTCCATCCCAATTTATCATTGTTTCACCAAAAGATAAGGACAAGGAAAACTTGCTTTCCTTTTCCCTTTCCCCCTCCAACTGAAATCCGGGATTTTTCCAACGCCACATTGATTTCATGTGTATAGTTTCGTCATTAGTCTGCAGTTTACACTAAGCGTACGAATAAAAGGTTGTTTTTTTAAACTAAATAACTAGTTCAAATATGCGATTTTGCCGGAATAATTCTTCAATGAAAATGATTTCAGGTGACGCAAAGGAATTGAAATCGAAAAATGTACCACCAAAAGTCGATCAAGCGAGGAAATTATTTTACATGTTGAGCTGAAGAAGAGAATCCAGTCGTTTGATTTCACGCTTTTAGGTCTCGTGTGTGCACGCTGAGACTTTTTCTCGGCATTGAATTTGAAAGTTTGACAATGACAATGGCAATGACAATGACACGAGCCAGATACAAGATAACGTGAAATAAAAAGAGAATGAAACATCTGCGGTGTTTCTGTACAATGGGAAATGATGCACAAGCTTTCTCTTCCTTTCTCTCGATCCACATTTTTCCATACATACATTTTGAATGGTTTTTTTCCATATTTTTCCAGGCGAGTGGGTTGAGGAGTCTTCGAGTCGTCAGTGTTTACATTTTTCGTACTTTCCCCCATCGTTTTTTCCCCTCTAACATTTATTTATATAATAATTCCACATCCCTTACCTTTTCTGTCTCTCTGTCTTTCTCTGTCTATACACGAAATTCCATGAAATATGAAACTCACATAAAATATATATTTCCATTTGAATTCATTGTCGAGTCGAATCTCTGTTGATATTTCATGTGTTGGAAATTGTGAGCTCACCCCAACCCTTCAGTTTTGTTGAGGGGGAGTGGGGGAAGTAAATTAAATGTGAATTTGAATGTATGTACTTTCCATTTCCATTCCATTCTATTTTAGATTGTTAGTTGAACAGGTTTTTCCGTTTTTGCGTGTGTGTGTGTGCGTGGTTTCCACCCATTTTTTTCCCTTCTCGTTCCGCCTGTTTAGGGCTCTATTCTAGGCTGAATCAGGATTGTGAATTAAATATATTATACCAACAATTCATAAGCTCAATTTCAACTTTCCGTTTTACATTTCTCTCGCTTCTCGCTCATGCAAATTTGAATGCGAATTTGAATGTGGGAAAGGCCTTTGCGCTTTCTCCCAGTTGTATATTTTGAGGAAGATTGTGAATAAGTAAATTGCACTCATGAGAACATCCCGAGTGCCCAATTAAATGGACATTGTTTTAACATGAATTCCCTCCTACGACTCCTGCTTCACTGGGTTGGACTGAAAGTCTGAACATGTTCCAGCATGTTGAACATCATCACACGAGGGATGCTAAATGAATCAATTGTTCACTCGGCATCATGGCTTCCCCACATTTCTGTGGTGAAGAATTTCAAATACACACGTACAAACTTCTCAATATTTCATAGCTTCCACACACACACACAAACACACGCACATTGGAATTTGAGTAAGTTCAAGGCAAATGATGAAACCCCGACGAGTCAATTCAATTCAATGTTGTTTCAGATTTCAATGAATTCCATATGAAAATCAATCAAGTCAAACTGAGGGAATTGAATAATGTAAAATCATATTATTTAGAAAGGGGCGTTTCATGGAATTTCAAATTTCAAATTCTAAATTTCTGAACGTGAGCTTTTCTAACCTTCACACGTTGTGTCGTAATGTTTTCTCGGTGGTGTTTGGATTCAAAATTGTTTATAAATACATATACCAGTAGCTAACACCTGCTCTGTTGGGTCCACAAGGCTACCCAATTTGAATTGAATCACAACTGTGAATATGAACATTTATTTTCTATGCATTTCCTATGTATTTTGAGGGGGAAATATTACAGGATTTGATTTGATTGGGCTGTATTTAATGAAGGGACTCAGCAACCTTGACCATTTGAAAGTTTCACTTGGATACGTCCATTTAATTAATTGTGATCAACCGGTGGAAGTGGAAGGAGAAAGTTGGGAAATGGCAAAGAGAAACTAACCGAAGTTGCCCACACAGCAATGGAGCCAGAGCGAGAGAAAGAGAGAAGTTGTACACAACGGAATACATAGCTAAACATAGTCGACACACACACACACACATATCTACAGTCCATCCAAAAACTTTATACACTTTCGTGAATTTATTGGCTCCGCCCATAGAAAAAGTTTTTCCTTGCAGAG
>JAIUND010000337.1:0-80634 GCA_034699125.1 Gisinianus flammeolus
GAGATGCGATTCCTTGTATTTTGCATGGAAAAACCAACTTTTGACAATCAATTTCTGAAAAACGTAGTTTACCAAAATGAATAAACTTTTCATAAAGTGGTACCTAATGAGGTGATCTTATACCAGTTTCATTTGTATTGAGTTTTGTCATCATGAAATTCTCCATATAAATTACAAATAATTTTCAACATATACTTTATTCAGACCATAAAATATTGCATATTTTCATATTTGTTCTGGTACAGCATATTATAACATCCATGAACTCGTATTTATCCGTTACATGCGTGCATTAATCACTAGAGTAGCCGCGAGGAAAGTTAGTTTATGAGTCATGCACTCAGAGAACTGAAAACGTAATGTAAGAAATTTGCAGAATTTAACATTATTAGCGAAAATTGAGCAAAACTGTAATAATGATTCCTTTCAAGTCCAAGGTTTTGAAGAAGAATTCTTGGCTCTGTTTACTTTTATAAGTAATGTTTTCTCTATACTATATACACAAAGTTACATACATACTTTTGTACCATGAACCTTAAAACATTAAAGTAAACGCTCAACTGTTATATGAACACCTATATATACTAGTGAAGAAAGAAAATTGAATGAAACCCGTCGATGGCGTGAGTTTACTTCACGCCATCATCTCTCGAACTCATTTTCTGGTAGTTTTTTCTCAAATAGAGCGTTGCGGTGAACAAAGTGAAAATTAACGGGTAGCTTTTAGAGGGGGATTAGAACTTCAAACGACTTTCCTTTCAATGTAAATGTAAAACCAAATTGATGTACTAGTATTATAAATCAACATTCTCAGAATTGGAATCCGATTCATACATGTGTTGTGTAGGTACTTTTTTTATATCCAAAAATTCTGTGGACATAATCCGTTCACATGTGTAGTTTGTTTTGGGTGTCCTATAGCACTGCTATACTTATGTATTTTCTGATTCATAATTTCTGAATGAACTTTTAAAATTATCTTTACTACTGCTCTAATGGATTTCGTCAATACAGAAATGATTTTTCAATGGCATGGAAAAAATATGGTTTGTTTCTGCACATCATAGTATTGTGTTTTTTTGTCAATTATTGAAAACTTTGAAAGTTATTTTTAGATTTTGGAAATATATTCTGCAGACATCCTCCATGTCAAAGACTCTCCTTGACAGACTCTGATTTTGTAATAATAACTAATAATAAGTAATCCGGAAAGGCTCTTTGTGTTGTTTGTTTTCTTTCAAGCAAACATTTTAGCGGAGAATCAAAGTAAAATAAAACATGATTTCGTCTAGTGTATATTCGAGCTGTGCAATATTGTTTCTCCCTTGGGACGGCTTGTTGAACATGGGAGTATTTACTAGTTTTTTCAAACTTGAGTTTTTCACAATTTCCCAGCATTTTTACACTGGACGTTTTGTTCACAACGAGTACATTTGATTCCCACTTCCTGTATAGTTTCCCATTTGTTTCTTGTGTTGCTTCCAACTGAGAAAACATTAAAGAATTAAATTTATTGACACTGCCTCCCTGTCTGCTGATTATAGTGTAAAGGTGATGTTATCGTTAGTTCTGAATATGGAGATATATTTTGTTCACACCTCGTATTCAGACAATTGAGTTAATAACAATTGACTTATACACGTCCATCGTCAGAGTGTCCTCGTTATCATGTGCCATGTTAGCTTCTGAAGACAAAAATGAAATAGTGTTGACGTTATGGCTTGTACGTGTGCTGCCGAAAAAGGCCAATTCCTTGGTTTTGAACTTGCCTGTCATTTTATTTGGCTCCATGTTTTTAAATAGTTTTCCTGTGTCATTATTATTTCGTATGTAATCCTTACTCGTAAGTTTTTCCATGTTGAATGACGACTCGTGCATATAAAAATAAAGTGGGTAAGTACTTGGTTCGTATGAGGTATGAGGATGATTTGTTACATGCTCCAAGAAATCTCTACTGTAGGTATACTTGACTTGTTGTTGTTCAACAATGCATTGGAATCAAAAGTTAAAAGCTAGCTTTTGAAAGTGTCAAATGACAACGGCAAAAAAAATGGACCTCGTCTGTTCACTGACTGACATTGTTTACTGTTTTTTACAACAAGAACAAGAGGATCATCATTATATGTCTTCTTTTCTTGATTTCTCGATATCCTCCCACGTTGAACTCTTGTGAAGATTTCATATTTCATATCATAAAATGATTAAGTATAGGTGGTCTAGATAGACATTCATTTTTATTCAAGTTGTATAATTTTTGTATGTTTTATGGCTCCGTAAAGAAAGTGTAAAATGTCAAATGCAAATACGTTTTACTTTTTACATTGAGCAAACATGACCACTTTGAGAGTGTACGTATTTTAATACATGTCACTGTCACTACATGTGTACACAACGTTTCTTTGGGAAGGAAAAATATTCTGTTATTTGTTTACTCCTTTCTAATCAGTATGGTATAAGATTTAGTGTGTGTATATTTATTTATAGATAAAAAGTTATCCTTTGTATAATAATAATCGTCGTACATGCTTTGTACATTTTAAGTGCACTAAAGTACATTGACTATTTGTATTTATTTTTAGCCGTACGTTCAATTGTATGAATCATATAATAATAGGAACAAATTAATTTAGGCGGACCATCTTTGCTCTTTTTCCACTTAACGCAACTTCCCCCGCAGTTTTATTTTATTTATCATGAACGTATATGTATGACGCGAGTTTAAAAGTCACCGGTGCTCACATGAATGAAAGAGCATCATTACGGTGTATCCTTTTAGCTACTAACTGGATTTAGGATGCGAATTCCACTGAATGCTGGTGAATGATGAAGGATATGCGGTTAGATTTGTTTAGAATGGTTGATGCAATTTTGTCGAACGGTTGCTGACTGCTGACAAAGATTGACTGCTTGTACATACTCGTAGTGAAATTGCAGAGTGGATATTGAAAAATATGTTTTAGTGAGGGTGCATAAATCCAAACCATACCTTATTTCAGCGCTGCACACAGTTGAACGTGCTGTGATTGGCTGGAAGCTCACCTGAGAGTTGAGGCCTTCCTTCAATCCCAAGGGATTTCTGTGAAGGCCTTCTGAGAATCCCTTTCCTTTTATGTCCACACTCGCTATATCTCCTTTCTTCAATTCTCGCTCACTGAATAAATGTAGGTCATGAGCACACAATGAAATTATCATGAGGAGGATTGATTTGTTGAGGAGTACCCACATGCATTTCCACTAACTATATCTATACTACCACTAGTAAATACTTCATTCATTACCTATTAATATTATTAGTAGTCAGTGTATTTTATTGTAGGTCTCTCTCTTTTCTCTGGTGCCCACACTTGAATTCTTATGATATATCTGAAAGTCGTCATGGGCTTTTCACATGTAGTCGTCTTTCACTGCCATCAGTCGATTCGAGCAAGTCATCATAATTTTCAATAGTGTAAATTCACGTGGGTTTGACACGAGCTTGACAGCTATGTCAAAGGGAAAATACAATTTTGTGGACTCTAATTATTATGTATTTAGTCAATGTGAGTGAGGTGAGTTTACATTTGTGTGAGCAACCACCTCAATGTTTTTTATCCGTGTATAGTTTTATCATGTACAGCCGCCAATACATAGACGTTGTAATTTGTAATCATGTCTAACTGGATTTTTAGGCTGGTCTTCCTGACCCACGTTGTATTTATACTAATGTATTTTATTTATTTGTACTAATAGTCATGGTAAAATAGGTGAAATCTCGGGAATGTATACTTGCATTGAAATGATACGTTGATTTTTCTCTTGTCTTAAATGAGGGCAGTAATTATTCAATGTAAAGGCTATTTGATAGATAAATTGGGTTGTGATGCGTACCGTAGGTAGGGATACATATATATATATACATACATATATAACGATAAGAAGAAAATGAGGAACAAAGATATATATATTGAAAATTCCATGTGTTTGTGTGTGGGAGTGAAAGTAAAGACATGCGAGTCGGAGCTTATGATGCTGAGGAATTCTATGCATGTCTGTTTGTGGATTTAATGTATTGTGAAACGTGATGGTGTTTCCCTTGTCTACCATGTGCGTTTATGTATAATTATACGATTATGATGAATTCATCAACATTTTTTTTCATTTTATCTCCCAACTTGACTCTATTACAGGACATTATTATTCCCATGTAATACCACCACCAGCCATATGTAATATGCAACAATGGGATTTTTTTTGTTTGGTTAAACTTGCTACAAAATGATGATGAATTTGTAATTATGTTTAAAATACGGTTTGTGCCGTTGTTTACGCTTCCCATCCCATCCCAAAGGCATGGTATATGCGTTGATACAAAAGGGAAAAGTTGTATTTATTTACCATGAGGCAACGAGGTGTATCGCACGTGGACATGACGTACTTATTATAATATCCACATAGCATTATCAAATTTTGCTAGCTCGTTTTTGGGACATTGTAGCAAATTAGAAATTACAAGTTTATTGCGTGGTTGCGTTAGTGTATGTACAGTATAGGTATGTATATCTATATCTGGTTAAAGTCGAAATATATTATAATTACTATTACTGTTTGATGTGGGTAAATATGACGAATAGTAATGAAATTACTTCACGTGCATAGGAGTGTGCAAGAATGGGAATGACAAGAGGGGCTCAGGCATTTATGTATGCTACTGTTCACGTTGTCAACCAGGTTTTGTTTTGTTTGTACTTTTTGCGCGTACGGAACGTCAACGCATGGGATTGCTTGAGTGATCAGTACGAGTCTTTTAGTATCTAATACGTTTCTGTTTTCGTATGAGAAGACTAAAAGTCTGAAAGAATGAAGAGAAAATATATGTGCGGAGTGATTCTCCCTTACTCTCTCTCTCACTCTGAGACTTGCACTTGATTTGTTTACGACAAGTCTCTCGAACTCTGTGTAGGAGCAATGCTCTGTATGGGTGGAGTAAACTAAATGTAAATGTTAAATGACATCAATGTAAAAAAGTATAGATGAGGTTTTTTTTATTCTAACTGGTCTTCGTCCTGAGCGCTTATATGCATGTTTATTACATACGGGGAAACGTATGTATGTAGCTAGACTTGGTACACATGAAGCAAGTTTTGATATTACGATTATTATGACCATCCTTCAGAATCTAGGTAATTTGGAAGCTGACGTTTTTTGTTGTCAATAGTAGTTCACAAGAGCAAGTGATATTTAGAATATTTACCTGTCATCGAGTATTTGTTTTCCCCTGGGAGAATGATTTTGCAGTAAATTGGTTTTAGTCTTGTTTAAGTATGTCTCTATAGTGTTTTTTTAATAATGTGGATCCAGGACGGAAGACATGTTTATCTGTATAGTGTAGGTTATTTATCTGTTGTTTTTATGTATGCAAATTTAAAATTACTTTCAGAATCATCATTATTGTTGTTATTATTACAAGTCAAAATGCAGAGTTTGCAGTTTTCGCAAAATGGTTACTTCCTGTTCGCTCTTCCCATATATACCTACTACCTAGTCATACCTACACAGTACATATATGTATTACAGATTGTCTGAAAAAAGTTGGTTTCTGATCTACGGATTATGTATTATTGCTGTTGGTTTTGTAGATGTACGTAGTACGTACGTACAGGCTCATATAAAGATGACAATGGATTGGTTTCAAATGTGCATCATTTACTAGCGGCAAATCCAGGTCCATGCACTACAACTTCATTTGGATTTGAATGTATTATTATTATTGAGTCGGGGCCAGGACTAAAGAAAAAGAAAGGATATGATACAAGAACAAGACGGAGAGAGGTGAATTTCCTTTTTGTTGTTCTTGAAAAGTGGTGTAAATAATTAAAAAACGGTACAGTGTGACTACAGTCTGTTCCATGGATTTCTCGACGGTACATTTTGTGGTTGATGAATGATGATTGACACGACTGTTTTCTACCAGGGGTTAGGTTAGGGTTAGACACAGCAGACTCGTTCATTCACTCACTCTTCATATCATATTGTAAGTTGATGCTAATGGTGGTGGTAAGGATTTCCTTATTTTTTCCACTGATACGAGAAATATAGCAAGCATTTTTGGCTGAGCAAGATATGAGTTTCCAAGTTATGTTTTTCTTACGTCAACTACTGCTTCTTCATGTATCTGTAGATTGCATTTACCACGACATGGCTCATCAGAACTTCAGAACTCAGACACTGAGTTCGAACTTGACTAATACGGTCCGTAGGTGCTGGAGGCTGTACAGATTATTATGTATTATTTACACTCAACTATTCAGCTAATATTTTATGAGTACCTTGACGCTGCTTTTGGTTTTCAAAGAACTCATATTTTACATGCACAGTTGTTGTTTTTCTGCATCCAAAAAACGTACGAAACAAATTAGGTATACTTTTCAGTTTTCAGTTCATGACTTCATACTCAGTCAAAGCCTCATATAATATATATATATAATTTGCAGTTTAAAATTCAAAAGCTAATCTTGTTGTATGTATATTACTTTTGTATGTATATTACTTTTGTGGATGAAAATTATTAAATTTAAAGTGGGTGGTAGTTTTATTGAAGATTAGTTTAATGTTAGTTTGAAATAACATTTGATTTCACTGCATTACAGTACTGACTACTAATTGTAATGAATAACAATTAATAGTAGTAGTAAAAACTTGTATGCAATTTCTGTTGATTGTTATCCGGAAAATCTGAGCATTTTTGTATTTCCACGGTTCAGGTGAATGTTGGAAAACTGCTAGAGATTTGTTTCCAAAGAATTCGTGCTCGGTATTAGATAATCTTCATAATTTGACCAAATTATTCGTACATGCAACCAGAAACGAAAGATAAAAAGTCATCAATTTACTTATTGTCTTTTTCAATTCGTTTAAGCATGATTAGAGCCATTATAGTATGGTTAGATTACGAGAATGAATTGTTTGATGTTAGATTTGAAGGATGGGTCTCTTCCTATTTATTATAATGAGTTTTTTTGGTTGGTTGGCTCTACTATCTGTAGCCGGTTCTCTTTCATTTGCAGAGATATACAGACTTTGTACAGACACATACAGCATACCTTGTTTGTTGGTTTCAAATGTCTTTTTTGTACGAAATAGTTTATGGCGTGTTGAACTTGGATACGTGATAGATATGCGAATAAGCAGTAGGTAATAGTTTTAAATTGCTCCAAGTATTAGGCGTATCGTCCATTGGATTGATTTTTATGCATTCATTTTATTCTTTTGGAATTACAATTAGTGTAAATGCCATCATCTTTAATATCTTTGGTTGCATATGAACAAGAATGCATTTGGCGATACTCCTTTTATAGACCCGCTATCTGGTTTTGAACGAACGGCATGTACATTGTGCAATGGTGTGCAGGCTACCGGTGCACTGAATTTACAGTGGAACCATCGTAATTTGAGAAGTATATATGAGTGAGAGTCATACGGGAGGAGATTCGGATTGTGCGAGGAAAATGTTATTGTCATGTTTGACTATGATTTTAGTCAAGAAATTGGCGAGGGCTTCAAATAATTTTGTATATTGCACTCATAAAGTATGCATATTATTATGTATTTTTAATAATTTGACACGAGAAGGAATTAGGAGACTGTGTAGAACTACACAGTATATATTGCAGTATATTTAATCTGCATGATGTGCATGCTGTTTGTTTATTGAAGAACGTACTAAAGTGACCAAAGTCTTAAGCATCAATTTATTTGTAGTTTCCCTTACCATCACCGCACACATTGTGTAATATATTATGTACATTTGCTTTCGCTTAAAATGGTTTTAGGTTAAGTGTGAGGCCACTTCATGAGAAGTTTTCAAAAATCATGTAATCCTTTCATTTCAAATTGCATCAATTGCATAACTCTATGAATTCATAAAAAGAATAAAAGTAGTCAAACTACCTAGTCTCTTTCCTTTTTTAGCTAGACGAGAATGTTTGTCTTGTATACACTATACATACAGTAACAGTTGTATACATTTTTCTCAAAGTAAGGGAGACCGAAGGAATTATATATGTACAAGAATATTTAATTTTAGAAGTTGTATGTCTATGTAGTACCTACTATGTACCTATATAATTGAGGAAAGTCAAGACAGGCAAATTTACTTGTCAACTGTAATTTGCTCCTGAGAAAAAAGGATATACATATTACATACCTAGTATACCTACTAGTACCTATGTATACCGTATATGTACATACATACAGTGTGTGTGTGTGTGTGTGTGTGTGTGTACAATAGGCAAAGTGGATTCGTCCGAGTTTTTGACTTTCTCAGCATGTGTGAGTGTAATATATTTGATCGTCTACCCAATGAATCATGTGCGTTTGTGTGGGTATGGGAAAAACGTGATGATTGACTTGTAATTCTCAGCGGTTCTCTCAGCGCTTCGTTGTCAATCTTACAATTAGTATACATATCAATAAAATAAAATATAAAATGCATGCGGGCTCGTGTGATAATTGTATCGATACAACTTGTGATAGTCTCTCGTGAATCTATTTTCATCAGATTAAGTTTGTATGAATTTTCATAGACTCGTTCAGTTCAGGTATGAAGACGCTGTTGTTATTTAATTTGTTCCAAAAATACTTTGGCTGCGTAAATGATTTTGGACGATTTGGAACACGTATTGAAATTAATGTAGGATTTTAAGAAGCTTTGCAGGTAAAGATTAGCGTGACTTGAGCTGATTTATCGTTGAAGCATCAGTTTCAACTCAACAAAACATGAATTGGATTTTTGTATTAGATTTTATTGAGCGATGGAGAGAACGAACAACCGAGTGAGTCAAGAGAATGAAGCCCACCCGTATGTGTGTGTGAATCTTTTCCTGTGGTGGTGAGAAAACATTGAAGAAATAGCATGCATGCCTCTATGAACTTTTACCTATATTTGTCTGATGAATCTGATGGACTGAGTAATTCGCTGAGCGTTTTCCTCTGTGGCTCATATATATGAAAGTACAACAGAGAACTGACTGAGCTATAATGCGTTTGTTTAAGTCTGGGGTATGTATATAGGTAGGATTTTTTGATGGATTTTTGTGTGGGTTGATAGAATAGGTTGAATTGCTCTCTTTGTACATCCGTACAATGCCTGCACAAAGTCGGTTGAGTTGAATGTTTGATATTTGTGTGAGGGTGAGAATGGCACCTGGACAGACGCCTTGAAATTTTTCATCACTTGCTCCATAAATCCAAAGGATGAATTGTCTATCTATCTTGATTTTGATGGATTCAAAACTTAAATGAGTTGGAAATGATTCATTTTCTCCAATGTGTTTTGTTTGTACGAGACTCGTACTACGAGTATTATTGAGTATACATATGTTGAAACCTGCACATTATAAATGCCTTTTCATATGTATCTATGCCTGAGCGTTTTTGCCTGGCGTGGCGAAAACAACTAACAATAAACATGTTTCTGTAGTCGTACTGTCTTCAGTTTGTTTTTTTATTTGAGAAAATCCTAATAATAATAATAATAATAATAACCAGTAGGAGGAGGAGTATATGTAGAAAAGACAAACAAAGTTCACATGGTTCCTTTGACTCATCTCCCTTTAGACTTTTATTTGATAAATTTAATGATTTGAATATTGACAGCATATGAATAGAAAAAACGATTGTCTGCGTGCTAGGATGCACTGTGGACGGCAACTGCTGGATTTCTTTTCTTTTTCCCTTTTTGGATATTTTTGGACCGTCTTGTCAAGATTGATGGCAATGAAAAATATATAGCATGGGCAATGGTACATAGGTAATATAGGTCTATAGTCTATATACACCAGTGCCCCGTGCGTATGTATATAGTAAATGGCTTCAAATGGCTTATAAATGGATTCATTGTCAAATCAGACTAACTCGTGGAAAGTGTCGTGATATAAATCAGCCAAGCAGGTTGGGGAAGAGTAGAATCTGAGATGAGTCGACAGAATGTTACGCTGTCATTGTTGTTGTCGACAGATTTTGATAAAGTAGTATAAAATGTAAAAGTCATTTCAAATTATATTTGATCGGCTGGAAATGGCTAGTGTTTATAGGGTTACACCAATCTTGGATGAGCTCGCTTCTATTTACACTCCAAATTAGATATTCACATGGGGAAAATAATCTCATATATTAAGCTGTCAAATCTGAGAGAACGTATATTATGGTAAATACAATGTACATACAAAAGGTGTTATGGCTAAACATTTTTAAACTTTCTGTTATTTGTTCTGTGATGAGATGAATCAGAGGTATAGATAAATAATGCATTAATACAAATCACAAGATGTACTCTTAGATGAGTAAAAACCTCTCCGTTCTGCTTACTGCTTACCATGTCAAGCAAATAAAGTGGTGATTTTAGATAATTACTTATTATGAGGACTATCTGTAAAGTTGCACGAGTTGAGTGTGTGTGTGTGTGTGTGTGTGTAGGTATTTTGTATCTTGGCGTATAAACTAAATATATGGCCCATATCCGTATTTGCATCTACAATGTATCAGCATGCATGACAAAATATAGTTCAAGAGATTTTCCAGATAACTTTTGTTTATAATTTTGAATAATCTCAAGCCCAAATAAAATGGCTTATCTGAATAATTATATTATTATATGCTAATGAACGATGCAAATACAGAGAATGAAGCGATGTGCTAATGGGTTTAAAAGTGTTCACTCTTTCTTTTATGTATATCTGGCGAGCCCTCCATGTGGTCTCACACATTCACTGTCTTTCAACTAATTAGGTCTTTCAAACATGGTTGATAACAAATTATTGTTAGAATTGTATGAAATGTATACATATTTAATATTTACACCTTACACTTAAATGTGTATGGTATATATAGGACGATCGAGTGTACTTAATTGTCCAATTTCAAGTTTTAGGTTAGAAAGGGCGAATTTGTTTTCCGGTTTGCTTTCCGTTGCAGTGGAGTAGAGATATATATAAAAAAATATCCCAATTGCAGGGAGTGTACCTACTCATTTTTGTTATGGGCAGGAAGGCAGTCGACGTTTGTTTATTGTGTGTGTGGAACAAAGATAAAAGACAAAGGGATTTCACTGGGGTAATAAAAAAGGCAAATGAATTACACTTTTTTTTCTTGTACTGTGTGTGCTAAAAGTGAACGAGGAAAATGCAGTGCATACTTCAGTTGAGTACACACAAGTACACAACACACACACTTGCTTGTGCATTAACAATTAGTTTGACGTACTAGGCTTTGTGACTGTAGTAGTATAGTAGTCCATAGTCTAGAGTAGAAAGAAATTGAAGGTTCTTCCCGCTTGTTAAATGGTTAAATTGTACGAATAGAGAGGATGTGTGCGGGACTTTACAGCATATTCATTCTGTGAGTGTGTGTGTGTATAAACTGTATTTTTGTTTACACTTGTTCCGCCTCTCCGCCTATAAATATAATATTTTTTGGTCATTTGGCCGGCAGCCCTCTGTAATTCAAGTAGGCATTTGATTTTGTCTAGAGATGACGAGTACATTTTAACGGATCCTTCATTTTTTAATATAAATTGTATAGATTCAATGGATGGATAAATAGATTATAGATTGTACAATGCGATAAACTTTGGTCATTTACTGACTGCATTTGTAGTACACATTGTGTACGTATTAATATTATGTTTATTTATGCAATCTACTACACTTACTTTACAAAATCCTAATGCGTTGAAATTCTGTCTTATTACTTTGTCATTGGATAAACGTTTTTATTGGTTTGTTGGGAAGGTAAAAACTCGAAGTACATATTTGTGTATTCCGTCATCATAACAATTGCATTTTTTCAGTGCTGCACAAAGTACGTACATGGAAACTAATCTAATGATGTGATTGTTTTTCACCTATAGCCTTAGTGGAGACGGGAAAAAAGTGCACTTAGTTATTGAATTTGAAAATCATAGGATAAATAACATTTTTCAAAAGCAGCCGAGTAGAGACAAAAAAAAGCCGAAGAAAAAATTATGTTAAAAGAGAACAATCAATAACCAGTAACTTCCTTATTTAGTCATCTGATGAATTTATGCATAAGCAATCGGATTATGATTCATGACGATGATTGTAATTGCTTAACATGTTGGCGAACAATGTGTGTGTCTGTGTGTATTCGTTGTCTCTTTATTTTGCAGCTTCTTAAAATGAATGGTGATTATTTGTCGTGTGGAAGTTTGCAAAATTGAATTTGATTTGAATTTGAGTTTTTTAGCCTATAGCAGCTCCCAATGCATGATGAAATAACTTTCAGCTTTGTGTTACAACTAATAGGAATATGTGATTTCCGAATGAAAGTAGTAGTTGTATTACTTACAATTAGTAACTATGATGATTTTTTTCATTTGAATTACCTTTTAAGTCTAGATCAAGGTTTTGTTCACACTTTGTCTTTTCTCTAAAATGTCGCAAGAATTTCATCTATCTATCTGAAGAATCAATAGCTTCCTTTGGTGGTGACGATGGCCAGTCTAAGATTTGAAAGTGATAGTTTTGGCACTATCTCACTATTACTATTCCATGTAGCGTCTCGTTGAAGTTTTTCGCACGGAATATAAGTAATATATTAGAAGTTTGTGAGTGATGATGACCTGACTTGGTCTATTGGCAGCATTCTAAAAAGCTTTTAAACTTTGAACGTATTGGAATGAGATTTCGTGTTCATTGTGACTTGACTGGACTGGTAAGACAAAACGTACAGTTCGGTAAAATATGTGACGTGTGTTGTCTATTATATTATATATACGCATTATTTGTGAGTGCCAACTTTAGTTCGAGGGTTTTCTTTTAGGGACATCCTAAAAATGTCTCCTGTTGTTTTTTGTCACGATTTCATATATATGTAGACTTCTCAAGTTTCAACACATGACAAGTGCATTTTACGAACGAATTTCATTTGAAGAAGAAAAAAACCAGCGTGGATGATAATTGTAATTACATGGTTTTGAGTTCCCTCACGTCGCACAGTGAAACGCTTGAACATTTGCAATAAATGAAATGAAATGGAAAAGGGCAATATACTTGAAATTGAAGGAAATTGTGTCAGTTTTGAAAACTGGAGAGGGACATGTAATAGCGTCAGTGCAAATTACCTATAATGGGGAACTTTATAGAGCAATTAAACCAATTTTGTTTGTTTCATTGTTGTTCCCATGTGCAAACGTGAAGTCTAAATTGTTTCGGCTAATTTGGCTCTATTCTATATACAGTGCAAGTTTGTCTGTGTCTACACGTTCAGCCAGTAGATGTGAGTTATACGACGACTTTTTTTATGGATTTTACAAAATGACTTTTACACAGTGCATAATAACTAAGAGAGGACATTAATTATGCAATTGTGGAAATGGTATTTATATTCTGTAAAGTAGTACCATGATGAATTGTAAAAGATTATATGTTCTTTGACGACTCTGGTTGAAGTTGAAGAAGGTATATAGTATGTACATCGACTTGCATAGACTACAATTTTGGAAATGAGTTTGGATCAAGAAGATGAATTTGTTTGAAGATGAGTGAGAAGGATATACATTCATGCCACCACCACCACCTTGCATTTATGAGAATTGAAGTTTGCTGCTTTAGTTTTGGTGCTACACATCCTTTTATAGGTCTAACTTTTGAACTCTTCTATATTTGAGAAGGCTACCATGATAAGAATAAAATGTCAAGTTGACCTTTCTTCATACAAGTCACCCTTGAAACGGACTTATGACTCGTGTGTGTGTGTAAGTGTGTGCGTGTCGGTATATTAAAATTTTATCGTTTTGATTTGTTACTTTTTTGTGATGCCGATAAATGAACAAGAGGGGTCTTTTTATGTTCCTCAAAAAAAATGTATGCTGCGTGTTATAGTGCAATTGAAATGGAAGTAAAATCGGAAAAATACCTTCTTCATCATGCAGAGCACGTAGAAAAATGTATAATCTATGCTTTCACCTATATGCACGTACGTACCGGGCAACAAAAGTTTTGAAATCAAAGTCACCAGCCAAAACATAAACGTGCTGTGTATTCCATGTTGTATTATTCAAATAAGAATTGAACGAGTCTAGTCTCATTGCCAATTGTGAGTGACGACCATTCTAAATATTATCAATTATAATTTTGAATTGGGAACAGAATAGACAGAGTACATTGACAAAGAATGTTACAAATTTAAACCCAGATATAAATACGCCATAAAGGATAAAGTAATTTTATTAGTGGTAATTAACTTGGTGCTGATTTATTGAACCAATATGAGCATGTGAGTGTAATAATAACTATCGTAAAATTATGTGTAGTTTCAATTTCAGCCATTGACTGACTGAGGTTGTTGTTGTTTTTTTTTTTTTTGGAGTTGGAATGCTTGGTATGTTTATTTTGCATTAAAAAGTAGCGGTGAAATTCGATGACCCATTAGTGTGCACTGTGTGCAGTCGTTGCAAGAAACTTCATATATAGAAACACTATGATAATACATAGGATATTCGTTAATTAATTTTAAAACGTAACTACGAAAGCTCCAGTCAGATTTCCGAATACCTCTAAAAGTTGTGTGGGTAGTTTATTAGTCATGTTTGTCGTCTATTTTTATATGAGTAGGTAAGTTAATTTACGTGTTATCTCGGAAATATTTTTGTATAGAATATTTTAAATATCTCGGATTTTCTGTTTGAATAATGGACGTTTCTGTGGAAAATCCAAGCGTTCAGATAAGATTCCCTACAAGCAAGATATAATATATTTGAGTATAGTCTATTTAGTCTATTATGTATATGACAGGCAATATGGGAAGAAAGGACAAAGGAATTGTAAATTTCCTGGAGGGATTGACAGTTAAAATATGTCTATGCATATGAATGTAATGTAGGTATGTATGTATTATGTACTAGGTATGCACATGGTTAAACTAGAAGCCTCTATATAGAGTATAGACTCTATAGACTACATTGAATTCTGTCTCATGATATGTAAATTATATGTAAGTACATATGTATGTATGTAATGTGTACATACTACGATTTCCAAGGGTCGTATCGTATGCTGTATATGTATGTACATAGTCAATTATATGCATAGTGTGTGTGTGTGTGTAGATATTGTATTAATACAAATATACATAGGGAAAATATGTTTGGAATTATTGTCGTTGAAATAGATGACTTTTACGGTATATACGATTAAGAAATAATGAAGTCATGAAGTGGTGTTGATGACGGTGAAAAGACTGCAGAGGTGGTGTGGAATGAGTTGTGTGCGATATTGTGAATCAAACAGTAGAAGTATAGTAGGGTATTTGTTTTTTCATGGCGAGGAGTTGTTGTGTGTTTGTGTTTGTGAGTGTGGAACTTCGTGTGTGTTGAACACATCACAATGTAGGAGAAAATTTCTAAAGAGAGAGTAAAAGACAGAGAAGAGAACAAGTTGAATTAGCTCTTGAATCTCCATGGATCAAGATACGGATTTAGTTTGGAAGATGGAGAAGCTAGCTGTTAAATAGTCATTGAAGAAATGTGTTGGTTGTTTTAAAATCTAAATATATTGGACTTTTGCAAGGGAGTCGTACACATGGAGAAGATGATGCTTATTAGTGGGACGGTGTGGTGGTACTAGAATGTATTTTGTGCGACGCAAGTAAAATCCGAAGCTCGGAAATACACAGTGATAAAGACAAGAGGAGAGAGAGCCTGTTGTCGACGAATGTTATGTAGAGTTTTGGCAGTTGGCACGAGATTTTTCAAACCAGTTCAAGTTTTAAAACTCTTCTTGCAATGCATGAATTGGGGAAGGAAGACTTTCCGTTTTTGCGTCTTTATGATTTGACTGGTGTGTGTGTGAGTGAGTGTGTGTGTGTGTATTACTGTGTATGTGTAGCAGTAGCACTTGTGAGTTCTTTCCCACCGAATTCTCATACAGTACTTGTTCCATGTTTTTTCTTCATACTTACTATACTCTTCTTCTCCGACGACACACATCGACAACAAGATTGTTCAAGATACACATATTGGAGTAATGTGTATGTGTATGTAAATAAAGTAAACTTATGGTTCGAATACAGATGAATACTCCTCTCATGTCTGATATGTACTGAGATTTAAGATATTGTAAGGATGTTCCATGCATACATTTATCTCATGTATGTACTTGTACCCTACGAGTTGTTACTCGAGGTTTAAAAACGTGGAACTGGTAACATATGTATATAATGTAAGTATGTCTGTAGACTGTGTGTAATGTGTGTATACATGAGTGAAGAAAGTTTAAAGGGAAAAAATATATTACATAGCGACGAAAGTGTATTTTTAGTCTCAGGGTGAGAAGAGATGGTGAACTAAACTGAGTGACTACTGACTACCAGTATTTCACCCTACGAGTAACGAGAGAACTCTTGGAACTTACTTTTGAACATTACTTCATTTCTTTGATTCTTTCGGATCGGTCCAGTGAGGAAAAAAATCAACAACTTTCAACTCTATCTCCGATAACAAACGATAAAAACCTCCTTCTGCTTGAATTCCATCTTTTACTTGTACAGGACACACACAGGGAGAGGGAGAGAGGGAGAATGAGAGACTCTCGCAAGTCTCTCTTATCTAATCGTATATACCAACTCTCATGTCCAACATTTGTAATTGTGTAGTTTGAAAGTCTGCACATATTTGAGTAAATATTTCAAGTAAATACTTGTAATTGTACAGTATTTTTTCTTCAAATTTGTTTGAGAGTGTAAAATATAATAATTCTATATATATTCTGCATTTCGAGTTCTTCATGTCATGTTCAAAGGTGGGCAGAAAATGTTCAAGCACAAATCCTACAATTGAAAAGAAGATATTCATGCAGATAGACTGTAGACGGAATTGTTCCGTTGAATTTGAGCATAAATAATGTCTCGTTATGATACGAAATTCTTGAGGTTAATATAAGGTGAAGTGAAAAAAGTGTTAATGTTCAGTGCCATTTCAATCTGCGTGTATATATCCACATTACCCACCTTCTCTGTGTAGTGTGTATATTATATGAACAGTTTCTTCAGTCATTTACTCATGCATCATGTTTTGAACTTCTAAGGATTTTCCCACTACAAAATTCCGCACCGGAAAGTCACCTTTAGTGAAAGAGAGACAAGTACACGTGAAGACTTTTGTACCTTCTTGTTTAATATCTTCACTGCATCGCCATTGATAACCTGTGACCATGATAGAGTTTATTTTGCTTTAAAAAAAGGACGGTTCATTACATCACCATTTGCCTTATGTTAAACAATTGGAAGAAACTAAACCAGAACCAGCCAGGCCCAGTCCTTGCTTTCTCCTGGCTACATACTATTGAAAATAATAGACTGATTATATTTGCCTTCAGACGTTAGACTCGTCATTTATCAATATTGTTTAGTTTTAAATACTTATAGTGAAAATGATGTAACTTAAAGGAAAATTTAAAGAGATATGTATATGTTTTTTACGTAATATACATAATCATTTTGTAAGTGAAAATCAATTTGATGACCTTGTCACGTTTGGTATTGTCCATGATACAAAAAAGTACATGATATATATTTTTGAGAGAGAGAGAAAGAGGGAGAACAGTGGAACAATTGAATTTACTCGGAAGTGACGGCGATCCTTCGGCGTGTATTAGATTTAGTAGTTTTCCTAGTATTTGTATTTTGTCTTCAGTTGTGGTGGGACACAGCGATCGTTGGTGCGAATCTGGCAAGTTATACTACTATTCCAATGAGCTCTACATCAGGTGGCCCATCACCATCGTCTTCTCGACCCCGAAGAAATTTTTATGGGCGATCTGCCACTACCAGTGTAACTCAGCTCTTGTCCGAATCGGATGTAGTGAAAACTTGTACAAATCTTCTGCATCGTCTGACGACAAAGAATCTTGTCTCACCATCCACACGTCCACCACCAGAATATCCAAGTCCAAGTAGTTACACGATGGCGTCCACTAGAGGAATAAATAGTCATACAGCTCCGGAATCTCCGAGATATCTCGCAAGTCGCAAAAATTCGACAGCATCTACTGGTTCTAATCAATCGGATTCCTACACTTTTGTGAAATACAAACCACCTTTACCAACGAATCATACTAGTCATCATGGAATTAATAGTAATAACAATAATAATAATAACCTGAGCTCTACCACTTCTTCTGTGGATGGTGGTGGTAGTAGTAGCAGTATTACCAACAATAATAATACTGGAGAAAATTCTAGTAGCAGTGGAAAAAATAATAATACCAGTACTACTACTACGGGTGTAGGGAAAACGAACTTTTCCTATTTTGGTAATGACAGGCTCAAAGAGTTGGAACAGAAATTCGCCGAGAGATATAATAGACTATTTGGACCCGGAAGTGGGTCTGAGAATGTGAATTCTACAGCTAGTGGACTGGGTGGATCCAGTAGTACGGGTACGACTGCAACCACTACTCTTGGTTCTGGTTTTGGGAAAACGAATTTGAGAGATGTAAGGAATAATGCAAAGAATCAAGGAAATAATGAAAATTGTAAGCCGACAACGACGGGGATGACAAGTAGTAATGACGAGTTCCGAGGTTATGGTTTGTCCAAAAGTGCTTCTACTTGTGGCACAAGGCCGCATTACGCAAGTATATCTAGTCCATATGGTTTCGGCCTGGGAACAAATAGTACTACGACTACTACTACTAATAATAATAATAATGGGACTTACAGCAGTGGAGTGAATTCTAGTGACTATCTGACTGGTGGTGGTAGTAGTAGTGGTCTTCACATGGGGTTATCATCCAGAAATCCAGCTGTATCCCCAGCAGCATCCTCTTCTTCTAATTACGATTTTTCTCGGAGGAATTATGGTCTTGCAAAGAGTGCTAGTAGTAGCGTCATTCATGATGCTGGTCTAGGTGGTGGAGTTAATCATCATCATAGTGGAATTCATAGTTCCCGATATGGAAATGGTGGTTTGGAGGGGATCGGGAATATTGGTGGAAGTAGTAGCAGCAGTGGTAGTACAGGGAAATATTATCCATATGTTGGATTAGGTACTAGTCGGCTGTATGGTTCCAATACGACATTAGAACCCGTACCCGAAATTAGACGACAAACATTAGGGTATAATCGAGACAGGGAGCGAGAGAGAGCGAGGGAACTGAGTAGCGGTCTAGTCAGGTCGAGTACAAGTCAAAATTTGGATAGAACTCCGTCCGAAGATTTTAGTGAAGGAAGTTTTAAGCAAGATGAGGACTACAGTCTTACGAATGGGTCATCGAGTCAACGACGAAATTCTTACAAGTTACCTTCTAGATATTATTATCGTCGCTATCGTCACAAGTCTTCCTATGCGCCCAAAGAGAAAGAAAAGGAAGCATCCCCACTATCATTTTTGAATGATAAAACAACAGCAGCAGCAGCAAGAGCTCATCTCGAGGATGATGACAATAATAATTTGACGACTACTGCTACTTCTACATTGGGCACAACTATGGGCATCACTTCAGCTAGTGGGGCTGGTGGTGGTATTGCCAATGCGAATTCAACGTCACATGTTTTGGCATATGATGTCACTCCACGGAGTAAGGCATTGAAAGATGCCGATGATCTTCTGTCTCTTCCTGATGATGTCGTAACAAAGGCACCCTTGTCAATGAGTCAAAACCAAACAAATTTACCTGATTATAGTAACAAAGAGAATGAGAATGAAGAACCTGTGGATCCTGTCGAGTTACTCAGAAAGAAAGAAATCGCAGAGCTTATTCAGAAATATTCTGGTCTGACGTATACTTCTAGTAAATTGAATGTTCATTTGAAAAGTTCCGGAGCAAATAGCAATACTAATGTTAGTAATAGAAATGAAGGAAACAGTATTAACGCGAGCAATGCGAATGGTTCTAGTATTCTAAATAGCACTAGTAATAATAATAATATTTTTGAGGAGCCAGCAAAAACCCATCTCATGACTTCGGCAAGTACGAGTTCAATGTTGTCTCAAAGTAATCATAATATTAATTCGAGCTACTACGGAGGCTACGGTCTCAATGGGCTCGATACTAAAACATTTAGACACGGAAACAAAGACCGTTTGAATCCTGTGATATTCAACGACAATGTAAGTTACTCCGTTTACACATTTTTTTTGCAATTTACTGTGTGTTAATTCATTTAAATGAAAGGAATCATATACTTAAAAGTTTTGCTCGGTTTTTTGAAAAAGTAAAAGAATTTAAATAGAATCTAATACAAATAACATTATTTTTCTGTTTAAAAAAATCATATAGGTAGCTCAGTAGCTCATATATATATATAAAAGGTTTCCATTTTCATTTGGGATCGTCGATACCGTATCGATATTATTGACTATGCCATTATTTGTAATTTATTATTATATATTTTTCAATTATTATCATGTGATCTAAAGGCTGCCTTTGTTTTTTAATGATGGCATGCATATGCGTTACAACAACTTACAAAGATTAATTAGTGGGCCAGTGGCAGCGGAAGGGATACATCTAAAGTCTCAGGGTGAGACATCAATGTTGATGAGGGTGGACCAATGCCCCCTCCTCCTGTCTCTCACCCCGTTCAGCCGCTACTGTAGTGGGCAAAGATTGTTAATAGATCTCATGGGATGAGACTCTCATCGTATAATATTGGTCTCATCGTCGGATTCAGGGTTGAAATCATACTTGCGGGCTCTCATTCAATAAACTATGTAAGAATAAGTGAATTAGAAATGTACCGATACACGCTGACTTCCATCATCATTAAAGGTTTGCAGTAGGAGCATATCAGATGAATAGAGAATGTCAGGAACATATTAATTGTATCAGTGGGCAGATGATTTGGTCAAGTAGGAATAAATGGTATGGTCATGGTATGGCATGGCAAGGCATTAAGAATAGAGAGTATAAATTACAAGAATGGCAGTATATAAAAACATGCAGGCTGGCTGGCTGGCTGAGTATAGATTACATGATCATTGAAAAATTGTAATCGTTGTTGTCTAAGGCTAAAGGTAAAGGTAAGTAAGTGTTAGTGTTATGCTAATTGTAAGTAGGAAGCTTTTGTTGTAAACAATAAAAGAGTTGACTGTGGATTTAAGTGGAAGCATATGATATTGTTAAAAAATAGTTAAGGGTTTGGGAGGGGCCGGCATATGGTAAAAAGGAAAAGGAAGATATTTTGTCCCTAACTTTTATTTAACAATGGTTCAGATAAATGTGGTAGATATGTTATAATACGAGGAGACTATATATACTTTCCTACATCTTTGTACTTTGTATACATACATGCAATACGAATAGTTTGAGTAAAAGTAGGTACATATAAAAGTTGAGGTCATCTCATATTCTTTACATGTGTAATTATATAATATATATGACAGCAAGCTGGAAGTACTGAGGAAACGGCAATATTAGTAAATCTTCCGGTTACGTACTTAGATGGTACGAAAAAAAAGTTATTGAGACTGTAAAAGGTATTCACATGGAGTAATCAATCTTCCTTTAGGATGAGCATATCATTTGGTTAATTGTCAAGATTTTTATGACATGATTATGGAGCTTTTTATTATTATTTTCCATAAAGAATTCCATTCACTATCATGGAGAGATTTTATTATGAAGGATAAAAAGGAGTACATTAGAATTAGAATTGCTAATTAATAATAATCGTAGGTATTATTAGGATGATTACTACTACTACTAATAATAATAATTGTAATGATTATAATATAATTATCTATTGTACTATATATTATGATAAATATTTATATAAAATGTGCAAAAGAAAAAATCCTACCGTTGGTTCCCTATCTTGTGTTTTTGCTTTTCTTCTCGGGTGATTTAACGAATGAACGAACGAATTGAATTCCTGTCTCGATTCCCTACGTTCCCATTACTTGTCAAAATCTGGTGTTGCTGCTCACTCTGGTTTCTCTCGAATTCATCTCCTCTACTCAAACAACCCCGAAAACTACTCTTCAATTTTGTGACTACTCTTCTGTCAACTCGTCGTCAATAATCCCTGGACTATGTGGACACTCTTCTCTCTATCCCATTGTCTCTCATTGACATGGTTGATTCTGTGTACGTGAATGAATGGATGGATGGATGGACTGATGGTCAATCTTTGGATGGGTCAATTGGAAATGGAATGAATTATTGGACATCATGATGGGATTGAAATAATAGAGCTCTCATGCTCCTGCGATTGAGGATGACGAGGATGGACATCTTATATACCGAAATCACGACGTACTCCTTGATCGATGTTCGTTACTCAAGTGCCATCTTAGAAATTTAAAAAAATTCCTTTTTCTTTTGACTATGTGACAGTTTTTTTCTTTTTTATTAACGTTTTTCTCAAAAGTTTGTGTAGCAAACTTCATCTTTCCAACATCATATATATATAATATGAATACAAATGCAATGCACTATTTATTTTTTATTCTGAAACAAAAAATCCTAATTAGGTTTCCAATAGACAGTTGTCGTATAGGTTTTATTTTTATTTCCTTTCATCGTTTATATAATGAATTTTAATTTTTAAATCTCCATTCTTTATACTTCTGCACTTGCTGTGAAATAGTTTAGATTTCTTCACTAAATAGTCGACTTACAAGATATTATATCTACATATTCAAAGTAGAAATGCCAAAATCTGTAGAAATATTTTACAAAACCTAATAGATATATTTTCTCAATTTATTTGGATTGATTCATTGATTCATCCTTATATAATAATAAATAATGACTGTACAGTACAGTACCTGGTCTCCTTCAATCCTTGTCGCTCTCTTATAGCTCTAATATACCTTAAAAATATATATATATACCACGTGTCCGTCTTTTCCTTTGTTAGTTTTCAAAGTGTGTAAAATAAGAGAATTAATTATTATTACGAATGCTCATGATATAAGACTTGGAATTAGGAAAGACATGTCAATGACAAATGGAATTGAAACGAGACCATTTTCTCAATGTGTATGATAAGAGAGATGGCTCATGCTTTAACTGACCTGATTTCTTTGGTTTTTACAGATAAGATTTTGGATACACTTGGAGAGGGTGAGCACATTTTTATACTAAATTGTGATATACGAGCATAAAGGATCAACCGAGAATTAATTCCCAGTTATTTAATTTTAAAATGTGGTTACAATCATGAGAACACACGATGAAAAATTTGTTTTTTTTTTTTTAAATTCATAGGAACTTTCGGTAAAGTGGTCAAGGTCAAAGACTTGGATAAGTAAGTTACTCATGTTGACATAGTTTTGTAAATTTTGTAGTGTAAGAAATGAAAGGGAAATTTTTTACTTAGCTATATACCTATACGTACACATTTTCTAATTCTTTTCCATGTACGCGTCTATATACGATATTCTCTGTGCGTTTTTTTTCTCGAATATTTTACATGCTAATGAACAAGTGATGTTGAATGTTACCATTTGTAATTTATCATGTATTTTGTCATTGACATTCATTTCCTTTAGATTTTATGTTTTTTTAAAGTTCTAGATAAAGATTTTTAAGAAATAATCAGCTAGAACTACTTGTAGTTACGCAGTATTGATTTAGAAAAATTTATGTAGTCTGTTAACATTATAAAAAGGTAATATTTAGACGTGGAACAACTCTTTTCAACTTTTCAATGTAACAAGTGCAAGGAAAGTTTTCTTAATTTAGAAAATGAATGTGAATTTGAATCCTTCTGACCTAGATAGACTTTTCGGATGCTTGTGTAAAATAGTAGACACCTCGCCATGATTTACTTTTACTAGATTTATAGACATGTACTAATATGTAGGTATGTACTATGTACATATAAATACGTTTAAGACTGATAATATTCTTTGTGTGTGGTTATACATTGCACATTCAGTCTGCAACTTTTTGTACACATACAAAGTGAATGCAAGTAGCCAGAGTAGGTAGTCATTTAACAATTCTGAATTTCTCATCCCTTGTTCTATGTTAGGACTGTTTGCGACTTTGATGGGGACTATTTTTGTTTTTGACTTGATCTAAATTTCTACTTGGACTTGAACCAAATTGTAGAGATATTGAGTGGGGCCCAAAGTCTTTTGTTACTTAGCCATTGCAAGAAAACTAACGGCTTTGGCTTTGAGAAAATTTGCTAGATCATAATGTATACGACAAAAACTGTAGAAATAAGTTTGTCTTTAGTCTTCTCAGAAGACTCTTCTGTTCTGGAAAGTAAATAAATGAATAAAATGAAGAAACTATAGGTACTTTACAAGTACAAGGTTTATTTCTTTGTGGTGCCAGAACCCAAGAAATCACAGCGTAGATTTACTCTAGTCGGCCAATTTTTATCGTTATTTGATGTCGATTCCTGATACCATTTGATTCTGTTCTGTGTTTTTTTGTCCACATACCCATGTTTTTATTCTGCGTGTAATACACACTGTGTATAGATAGAGATAGAAAGAAAATGAATTGAAAAAAAAATCAGATTGTTGTATGGATTTTTGTAATGACGCTTTCTATAAGTATGTAGTAGCCAAAAAAAAAGCCAAAACTAGAAACGGTTTGAGTTTTGTACACTGTCTACTTTTACTTTTACTTGTGTTGCTTTGCATGGGGAAAAAAGAGGAGTGTTATCCCATAGATAGTACCAAGATATAGCTACTCAGTGTAGACATGAGTATACATATAATAAGAATACATGGAAAGAAGGAAGGAAGAACGAGCAAATGTATTTGTATATGAGTGAACATATACTCAAGTTTAATTTTAACTTTTTTGCACTACGAACTTGAGAATTTTAAAATGAACTACTCGACGTCTTGTGGGTTGAGTAGAGGATGATTGCAAAGTGAAATTGCGTTTTAAGATTTGAGAAATGTGAATAATTTATTGAGGTGGACTACGCCAACAGATGTTGTTTTCCGGACACAATTTATTATTAGTAGGGATATATATTTACTAGAAAATTACTTGGATTGCAACTATATAGAACTGTGGGCAAGTACCTTGACACAATCATAAAGTATAAATTATAGCATATCTTTGGGATTCACAAAGAATTATGAAATTAGAGCCTGTCGAATAGGCAAAGTAATTCAATTATTATATTATGTAATTAGTACAAACTCTAACAAGGAAACTTGGGTGATAACATTCAACAAAAATCGCTTAGCATGAACAGATTGTATGGACTCTATACTGCAGAGAATTAAGAGTATAATGAATTTTTCGTTTCAATTTATATTTGTTCTTGAACTAATGACTATTGTATTTTTGTATTATTTTTTATAACAGAGATCGAGTAATTGCTCTGAAGATAATAAAAAACGTTGAGAAATATCGGGAAGCTGCTAAATTGGAAATCAATGTGCTCAAGAAGCTCGCAGAAAAGGATCCTAACGGGAAATAGTACGTTTACATCATACTTGAATTTCATTTACTATCACAAAATTCATTATGATCAAGAAACTGTTTAATTTTGTTTATGCAATCATAATGTTTACTTCTTTGTGATTTACAGTCTTTGCGTTAAATTATTGGATTATTTTAACTATCATGGACATATGTGTATCGCTTTTGAGATGTTGGGGCTGAGTGTCTTTGATTTTTTGGTGAGATTTTTTAAATACATTTAATATATCAATGACATTGGTAAAATGTTTAAATGTTTTGTTTGCTATTTACCGAAATTACAGAAAGACAATAGTTATAATCCATATCCACTGGAACACGTGCGTCACATTTCGTATCAATTATGTTACGCTGTGAAGTTTTTACATGATAACCAGTTGACCCATACGGATTTAAAGCCAGGTATTCATATTACAGCCTATTCGGCATTATTATTTAAACGGTATTCTTGAGGAATTTCAAGTTTGAGGTATATTCATTTATGTCGTTATTAGTTTGCAATTTTTTTGTGCGCTCTTTTCCAGAAAATATTTTGTTTTTGGACGCTGACTATGACATTATATCTAGTGACAATAGGCGAAAGAAAAGTTTTCGCCGTGTTAAGAATTCGGAAGTTAAGGTAAGGATGATTGCACACGAGTTGAACAAATTGTACTTGCTCTTTTCGAATGAAGTTTTTGAAATTGAAATTGAAATTGTTTATTCACCATCTTTTTTTTCATGTTCTGATCAATCTTTTTGCTCCTCAACCCCAAATTAGTTGATAGATTTTGGTTCGGCGACATTTGACTACGAGCATCACTCCACTATTGTGTCCACAAGACATTACAGAGCTCCAGAAGTGATACTAGAGCTTGGTTAGAAAATTATAATATATTTACTTTCTGTGGTATATGAATAAGTATGTACAAGTTCTTCAGAATTCATTATTAGTTAATATCGGTATACAAGTCCAATGCTGTTTCAGATCATTGCAAAAAAAACCGTGTATTTTTCTCAAATAGATTACTGATTATGTAAAAAAAATTGACTCAAATAACGTCCTTTTTCTCTATACAAATCCAAAATAATATTTTTTATCCTAAGCATTGTATCCTAATACATTTTTAACAATTTGTTCCTCCAGGATGGTCACAGAGCTGCGACGTTTGGAGTATTGGTTGCATTATGTTTGAACTATACCTGGGCATCACTCTTTTCCAGACGCATGATAACCGTGAACATTTGGCAATGATGGAGCGTATCTTAGGTCCAATTCCTTCCAGGTACTGATTGTTCATTATTTATACCTAAATTAGGAAATTAGGAATACTCGTCCTATAAGTACGCTGAATTTATGACTCCATTCCATTTCAGATTGGCTAGAAAAACGAAGACTAAATACTTTTATCATGGTAAATTGGACTGGGATGAAAGGTCATCAGCCGGAAGGTGCGAATTTTCCTTAATGAAGCTCTTAATAAGAAGTTTCGTCTCATAAGTGACGCTTAGTGCTTAGGAATCCTCATAGACTATATATATACGAAGGAGTACTAATTTGTGTTTACATTATGTCCTCCAGATATGTTCGAGACAATGTGCACCCACTTGCGCGTTACATGAAGACAGATGATGATGACACGAGAAATTTGTTTGATTTGATCCGTAAAACTTTGACGTATGAAAGTTCATCTCGAATAAGTCTCGCCGAAGCATTAAAGCATCCATTCTTTGAAAAGGTACTTTGAAAAAGTTAGTTGAGAAAAGGTTAGATTCTCTCAATTTTTAATTTTCTTCCAAATGTATGTATGTATTACTATGTATGGAAGCACATGAGGTAAAGAGTACATGGTAGTGAATGTTGATTTTGTTTGAATTCCCAATATTATTTGTGTTTTACCATTTGAATCCAAAATTTTGTCAATTTCGAATTTGTATCCATAATATGTATTTTGTTAATTTACAGATTCCGGCTCATCATAGACTGACGGTGGCTGAAGACACTGAAAAAAAATATTTGTCTCCATCCCGCGAACGTAGTCATTCGCTAAGCAGATGAAAATAGCTTAAGGATAAGGATATGGAAATTGCCAGTCCTCACAAATTTTATTTTTCGTCTTTTGAAAAACAATTTTTTGTTTTGAAGGCGAAACGAATTGTTATCCCCAACAATATTGCTCTATTATTATTATCATCACTATTACTTATAATTATTACTATAATATACACAGAATACACACATATACACCATAATAATATATATGGGAGTCTGGTATAATTTATACCGTATAAGATTTTCATAAAGAAAATTCTGAGAATTCTCTTCCCTAGGTCTAGACTTATTATTTAAAACAAATAAATTTCCGTCTTTATAGTGTAGTATATACATATATCTATTATTATTATTATTGTAAAGAAACTACCAGTTATAAATACCATGCGAAGAAATAAGGGAAGAAAATGGACTTTTTTTAATGGATTCACCTGCCAAATCATTACATATTCAATGTGTATTATGTGGATAGGCTGAATATAACTTCTTTTATCGAACTATGCTATAATTTACACTATACAATACTATTTAAAAAACTTTTGTCGAGTAAAAGTTGAAGGATATGAAAGCAAAAATTAATAATAATATTTTATTGATGATTCAATGTAAATACAGCAAAGATGATGGTGATGATAATTGCTACACATGTAATGGAATTATCTTTTGACAGTTATCATATTTTATTGTTGATAATCTTCAGACTTCAGATTATACAATGTCATGCGAATATTACTATTTACTATATACTGTCTCCTTGCTCCTGTAGACCATATGGTTATTATTATTATTGTTGTGTTTTCATCATGATTAAATTATATCGTTTCGAATTCATTAAAAACTGTTCTTTTAACAGAATTAAAAATAACATTACAGTTTAATATTACCATAAACAAATAAGTCATTTTAATTATAAGGATGAAGAAGAAGATGATGATGTAAAGTAATTAAAATATGTTTGGGAAAGAAGAGAATTTGATTGGGGGATATTTGAGGAAACCTATATCTATCTATCTACATGTATTAAAGAATGAATAAGTAGCTAAGTATTTTGAAGTTTTATGTATGATTCCAAATAATGGTGGTAATAGTAAGTGGTGACTCGTACATTATCATACTATTATATTAAGTGTTTATGTCGATTGTTGTGGATAAAATGATATAGTATATACTATAATATTGATAAAATCGTTTTGCTTAAATACATAAAACAAAAAAACAATCTGCAATTAAAAAAGTAGAGACCAAAACAGGAAGACTACTATGTTTCGAATAAATCAAATTCAACTATTTAAACTAAACTATGTTCGTTTGGAATCATTTCAATCATTTATCATTTCCTAAATAAAAGTGAATTTCTTCAAATATTTTAATAATATTCACATAGTGCATAATACCTTTCAATGGTATTCCAAGAATTATTATTATTTGTGGGAAGAAGGATTTTAATTTTGGTCTCAAGGTAAAAAGTTACTTCTCCAAGAAAATATTAAACTTCCTTCGAAATTAACTATTTTTGAATCGAATGAATAATTTCATCAAACACTGAAAATTCGCATTGTCAAGAGACTTCTGTGGTAAGATTCTTTTACTTGTAATAATATTCGTTTGGGTTTATATTTTTTCATAGGGGCGATATATATGAAAATGAAATATTCCATATTTTTGACTTTCTAGAAAGGTTCGATTAACATTATTGTTTATTTAATTTGGTATGACTTTTCAATTTGATATTGACAAAATGAGGAAATGTTTTTGTCGCATAATGTATTTATAAATAAGTTGTTATTCATGGATGGATGGATTCATTTTTTATAATAATTTGGTTTGAATTTTTGAAGAAGGAAAATATACTGGTATATACGAGTGAAAAATTGTTCTTGTAGTATTATGTCAAGGACGACTGACATCCGACGGAGTCATTTTAGCAGCATTCAACACAAAAACCTAAAAATGAACAAGTCGTGAAAATGGGACTTTAGTTTGAACTTTATGATAGGATGACTGATAAGTAGTATAATTGTTATTTGTAGAACAATTACTTTGAAATCGGCTGGAACTTCTTCATCTCCGTACAGTTTCTCACAAAAGTAAACCTATAGATTTCCAATGAGACAACCATTACTCATTGATCTATCCTTTGTGTGTATAGCATTGTTATAAAACATGTAGTTTTCAAGTTATACCCTTCTCAATCGGCAGTTAGCATGTATCTGTACACGAAGTACTTCAGTAAAGGTGGTTCCATACAATTTTCGCGTCATCTCAGCCTATACACAGTACAAGCAAGAGAGAAATAATTATGATTATCAATTAGAACGATAGTAATCACTTAGCGAATATATATTTATACAAATGACAATTAATTCTAACCAAATTCATATGAACCATATTCCAACCATCTTCCAATTTCATTCCAATTGTGCATGATAATGGACGTACTCGCGTCACTAAATATCAGTTTTAAATTACAACTTTTAATGAACAAATAGGCTCAATTAACATACATGAACTACATATGACTTTATTGTATACCTGCTTGAAAATTGCATGCTCGGAAGCGACGACGATAGCCGGTGTCATCCAAAATCTATTGAAAAATGAATGAATTTTTCAAAGAGCCAATTTGTAATGATTGGATGGAAAAACTGTAAACAGTTGTCTCACCTGTACTTCAAAAACAAAGTATCGTTTAATATTCTTGACTACCAAAACAAGGAAGGGCAATCGAATGCCCAAAGCCTGCTGAGGATTTATTGGTGTTGTTATAAAGGTCGTGTTTACATTTGAACCCAGGATTTCAATGGCCAATGAGCGTATGTCGGGGTCAGTAACTCTTTTCACGTGACCGGTCCGAACTTGCTTCTCCCAAATTTCTAGTGGCCGTTGTCCGATTGCATACAAAATGGACAGAAATCCACTTTGATAGGTATTACGAAACATTGAAGTTGTAGAATGAGGGGTACTTGCAGCCATCATTGGGTATTCTATTGGCGAGCTCCATTGGCTTGATTTCCTCGAGTCAAATTGCATTATGTCAAATTTTAGCTAAAATTTATTGTACGAAAATGAGTTTACTCGAACAATTTTGTGATAAAGATTGAAATTATTTATATGTGGGATTTTTTAATTAGAATGGAGTGTGTATTTATGTAGTCCCTCTATATGGCCATACTACTGGTACAATTTTGAGCTGTCATGTTGTGTCATCGTCAAATTCGGGGGAGATGCGAGTTATTTTGTCCTGCAATATTGCAATGTAACACAGACAGATTGGTCAAGGAGTTTACGCTTTGTCAACCATTCCATGAAACCGTAGTGACAAATTAAAAGAATAAAGATAAAATGGGCATAAAAGTCTGATCCAAGTTACTATGACAAAACCAAGATGGTTTCCTAACAAGTATTTAATCATTCAAATGATGCATGCTTCTATGCGTTTGTAGGTTTGTAGAAGATGAATATGTTGTGGGATAAGTTCATACGTATGCATACTCCATAATAATGGTCATTTTTGAGCACCGCAATTTGTAGATGAAGAGGAATACTAAAATACAGTAGTAGCGGTACTAGAAAGGACTATAGTCGTTGTAATATTAGTACGACGCCATTTTAATAATTCTTCCATATTCTATAGTGTGTGATACGTTTGCTATTCATGAATGAAATATTGTTATTAATGACTAATCTGAATTTGTATTTCAATTAAAGAGGAACGGTCAACCACTATGCTCAGACGAGCACGATACTGTGTACCTTTTGGCATAGCCGTATTCACCCCAACATCAGTGGTATTTGCCAAGGATGAAAATTCAAATACAATTGCTAAACGAAGGCCATGGGACGTTTACTGTGACCCGTGTCCACCTCCTGGGTAATTCCTTTCCCTATAGTAATTATTAATGCATGATTATGTGCTAAAATTTTCTTATCATATTGTCTATATAATCTCAGGAAATCAAAGGAAGCTTGTAAAAAGCCAGCAGCTGCCGAGGAGTTGGAAAAATGCATTCAGAAATGTCGAGAGGATTTAGGCCCCCTAAATGCTTCCGCCTCAGATTATTTTACACAGGCAAAAACAATGTTTTCACAGGCCACTTCGACCATTTGTGGTAAGGACACATGGTTTTAAAACACTTGACAACACTTTACTGTTCTGGTAATACATAATGCTTATACGATATATAGTTCTGAAATTCCTATTAATGATATCTTGTTGTGTGTGTGTGTACCTACAGATAATGTCAAGTATTTACAGACGGGAGCATCAGAAGATGTCAAAATGGTAACTATTGCAGGTGGTACCGTTTTGGGTTTCCTCCTAGGAATAAGAAGAAGTTTCTTCAAGAAACTCTTATATGCGACTATGGGTGGAGGAGCCACTGCTGCTCTTATTTATCCCAAAGAAGCAAAGGTCATGGTTAAAGAAGGCTCCGTTTACGCTAAAACAACAATTAAAAGTGCTTACAGTCAACTTGTTGGAGCTGGCGAAGACAAACAAAAAGCTGCAAAATGTGACAACAAATCAAAAAAAGAGAAATCAAAGAAAGACAAGGAGGGAGGGAAAAACACCACCGTAAGTTCAATGGCTATTACATCATAATGACTATCTGCATTTAAAATGGAAAGATAATGATTAGCCGTGTACATAATTCATGATTGAATTTTCAAATATTACTTATTATTAGTAAAGTAGTAGTAGTACATAATAATGTACTTGAAATTTTATTTGCTATATACACATATGCAGACCTGATGAGAAAACCGCTGTTTGTACTAGACTTACTCCTAGGAATACAACTAGTATTCATCCTTGAAACCTTCAAATCATTCGTCGACTTACAAATTAACGCATCAATATGAACAAGCCATCCCCAAAGTAATTTTGGAGCGAAAGAAATTCTATTATATTTTGTCTCTCTCTGTCTAGTCGAATCATCAATAATATTCAACCATTTTAATCCATGTTAACGTGGAGCGGCGCTCAGTAAAAATTTTCAATGAAAATAAATCATCTGTAACTGTTAAAAAAAACTATTGTCCAAAACAATTGTATTCATTGAACCTCAATCTAAAGAAAAACGTTTATGTATTTCTTCTGAACGAAAATTTCGTCTTTGTTTTCATTTCATTACATATTACATGACGAAAGCGAGCGGATATAAAATAAGAATTCTCATGTAATCATTAATTAAATATTTCTCAGTGTTTGACGCAAAGCGATAAAAGTAGTTTCTTTTATTAAAATGCAGTATAATGAGAATGAATATTGATTTGATAGTCATATTAATATAAATTAAAACGTTTTTTTTTTCTCCACTTATGACTATTCAATTCCCACGAAACACGCTTGTAGTAATAGTGTTTTATAGTTATAGTCATATATGACAACAAAATTCATGTAGTAGTGCACATCGGCCGATTTTCTCATATTATTACTAGTATAACACGTACGTACTTAAATACGTACGTTTTCAGAAAGTATTTTGGAAAATTAGATAACAACGCTTGTAGTAGAGTATTTAAATTAAATGTTACAAAAAAATGACTAATTGGTAAATAAATCGATGAAATACTACTTGTACGGTGTATTGTTAAGGTCTTAAAAATGTATTATTATTATTCTTATGCTGATTCAACAGCAATCCATTCCCAGTCGTTAATAGTAGTAGCGTTTTGCAAATTAACTTTCCCCTTACAAAATGCCACTTCTAACTTCTATATACTTTATATTTTCTACTTTATAGTACCATTCATGTTTTTCTAGGGTTATGAATATATATAATAACAAATAATAGTGTTAAGACTATAATAATAATAATAATTACATTATTTACTATCTTATTAGTGTAATAAAAATTGAAACACAATCAAGGTTTGTCAATGTTAAAAAAGAGAGATTTGACTTAATTCTGTGACAATCAGGCACATTCTTTGATGGTTTCCCATAATACTCCTGTTTTTTTGGTTTTGGTATTAAATATTTAACTGAGTTAACTTAATAGTAGTAGTAAATTATGTTATTAAAAATCACACCTTCATACTTACTTAAACACACTCTAAATACGTATGTAGTAAAATGAAAAATGTAATAAAAACTACTTTACAATTGTTTTACAAAACGAGTAAATAGGTAATAATCATCATTTGTTTTAAAAAAGAAGAAAAAATGTGACATTTTGTGATTTTCTATAATTTGCTTCTATATTGTACGGTAATGATAAATTTAAATGCTCAGTATACTATGAAGACATATTTAATAATTTCTTTGTAATTTTTTTCTCTTTCCTGCCTAACTTTATAAAACATAATAATTATTATTCTTGTAGGTACTTAGTGTAGGTAAAAATACAGTTAGTTGATGAAATGCAACTATTATGGTACGACTATTATTATTGAAATTTTTCCAGTCAACGAAATAAAAAAAAGTATGAATTACTCAAATACAATAAAAATTACATAATGTAATTAAATATATTATGACTTCTTCTTTATATGAATATGTAGATAATAACAAAGTCACACTATTTTACACGGGAGTCTAAAGTTTTGAAGAACCAGTCAGTATATAAGCAAACAGCAAATAGCAAATACAATTATTACTATTGAATATTTTAAAACACAATACAAGTTTAGATTGTTGATAAAGTTTCGTCGGTCCGTTGTTTTCTCTTGTTATTCTACTTGAGTTTAATAGGCTGAGATTTTGTTGTTCTTTATTTCTTGATTAGTGAGACGTTTTGCAAATCCGATGACAATGATGATGATGAGTTTCATGTTACGTGATCCATGTCACATGCTATTAAATATGCGTTTCGTTTTTCCTTTAGCTTTACTTCGAGGAGTTATTATTGGTTTATAGTTATAGTCGTTGTAATTTTATATATATAATATAGTTTTTTTAGTAATTATTGTAGTAGCAGTAGCAATAGAACTGATCTTCAGGTTTTCAGTAGTAGTAGTAATTATTTGTTTTTTTTATTTCATACGTACATAATAATAGTTTCAATAAAATTTAAATAACCAGTGCCACTAGAAAATAAAGTACAAAGTCAAACATTATTAGACTTTATAACCATATTGTAAAAAAAAAATTTGTGTACCGTGTGGCTTTCATGTTCTTGTACGTTTATATATAGAGCAAAGTGAACTTACTGTCTCTGGTTTTTGTTTGTGGAGGTTTTTTCCCTTGCCAAAGAGCATTGTGAATTGTGAAAGCGTCAATGGTTACAGTCAGATGCTTCGTATGCACTTGACTGAAGCATTTCCCTCCAGAATTATATCTGTCAAGGAGAAAGCCAAATGATGATTATACATACAAAAAAAATTACTTGTTCACAAAGCAATGCTTTGAAAGCATGATTATTATTGAATTTTCCGAAACTCTTATAATAATGATAATTTGATAATGATTGCTCACTTGAAGAATTTCTCAAACATTCGATCATTTACGGTTTTTGGGCCTCTGCCATGCAAAAGGACAACTTCGTCGTTCCTCTCTGGAGAAAGCAAACGAAAATTAATAGTATTATAGACTAATTTCCTTGGAGTATGTTATATTACAGATGGTTGATTATTTGTTCATTTAGCTCAAATAACTATACTAAAAACAAGTAGACCATTCTCACCTGGAGCGTAAGTATATAAAGCTCTATATTGGCAACCAGCATCTCGAAACATAATAAGAAAATGTTTACTCTCGCATCGATTTACTTCTTCCAATCTGCACAAAATAATATCCCGGCATTATGAAAAACGTGCGGATGTATAGGTATTCTACGTACCCGAACAAATTACGTTGTACATATATGATTTCTCAAATAAAAAAGAATACGGAATACTTACACCCGAAGTTTTTGCTCGCGGTTCACAACACCTGGAAATACACAGTACTCCACTGCATTTAGAATTATGCTACGATTTGACTTGGCTGTGAAAAGGAAAGGAATCAATATTGTTTTATTTTTCCATTTTTTAGAAAATATTGTTACATTAAATTTGACTGACTCATTACAATAACAATTACCTGTCGGTTGTTTGTAAAGGCGAAGACCTAAAAATGAGAACAATACAAATTTTAGTACGAAAGAACTTTTATCATTCAGTACGATTGTACATAAATAATTTGTAATCAAAATGCTAGAATGCCTAAAAAGATACCAGAATAGTCCATATTGGAACTGGCCACGGAAGAAATATCACTAGAACCGTCATCGAAGCCTCTCCTGCGAGAAATAAGTCCAGGAGGTAAAGATCCAGGCCCTGGAGTTTAAAATTATTTTACTGGTTAGTACTCAAGTCTTTTGCTTTATCTTTGATATGTATATTTGAAAATAAATTCTTAGACATACTTCAAAGTTAAACTACAGAAATTACGAAACTATTTTAAGAAAAATAATAAACCCAAAGCAAATTATATTTAAATGTTGTGTAAATGATAAATTAATGACAAATGGAAAGCAAACAAAATCTATGCAAGCTATTATTTATACGTGTACATGAGTACATTACTTCTTACCATTAAGACAAAGTAATAAATAAAACCAATTACAAGTAAATAAAAGCATAATAAATAATGATTCTCATCATGAGAAAAGAAAATGTCACTATTTTAAATTTGAAAATTCGAGAGAGGAGAGATAATTGCGTACAAGCTCTGACGACGTTACCAGACGGAGATGGAAGCGAACAAGAAGGTTGAGTATGCGAAGGAATCAGAGTAGCAGAAGATCCAGTTGTCAGTCGATTAGTCGGCGATGGTGTTCGACGTTGAGGAGAGCATGTCCCCAATCCTGAATCTGAATCTCGGTGCCCACTACTCACTTCTGTCTCAGCTCCTAATTATATAGCAATTACAAAGAATACGCAACCGTTTTAAAGCACTGTAAAAAGCATTAGTATTTACACTTTTTGACAATTGTTTGATGAAAATGTAATGAATAATTAGACGGACATCATCTCATTTCCATTTGAGATGACTACAAGACATTTGCCGGCTTGAACATTTTATGGTCCAACATTGGAACCTCACATGTAACTGTTTTTACGAAACTAGTCTTCCCATTATGTATTATTATAAATAATAGTACGGCAAATTGAATTAAATTATAATAATCCAAAAAAGCATGCATTTCTACATCATTCGTCGTCTGGATTCCAAATTCCAAACTGTCAAAACCCTATAAAACCTACAACCGCAGATTTACTTAGGTATGCGTAATTAACCAGATACAAATTTTCCCCAAACACCACAAACCGAAACCTTAACTACTAAGTAAGCACCCATTGTTATAGGATAGAGAAACTGAACAGTGTAACCTTAAACTAAGTAAAACTCTACTACCATATGTAGCCAGTAATAAAATATTTATCCGAGTGAAATGCCCAGAACCATTACCAACAAATCAAAGATTCCGATACAATTACAACAAAATAGGAATTGAATTTAAAAAAAAGTACCATCCATTAATGAAGATGCAGAGTTAGCTCTGTTATGAGCTAATGAATCCTGAGAACCCAAATAGCTATCTCGCCGGGAACGAGCTTCACGCAATATTAAAATACAAAACAAAAAATTGAGCAAAACAAAACATAAATTATATATCTACAAAACTCATGCAGTCTCATTCATTATCATATCATGATTTTTGTGCATTCATTTTCACTTAGAACGACTACACTCAACTGAACAATAAAAAAAAGTGTCATGCAAAATGTTTGCTGCACGAGGAAAATCATTCGATTAAATTAATAATAATGTATTATAAAATGAGTTTAAATAATTATCAGAATAGTTGAATTTTTAATCATTCGAATTAAATCAAACAAAAAAAAGTATCTAGAACATCACTAATTCTGATCCCCAGTATAATAAATTCAAAAAAAGATTTTTTAAAAGATTTCTGATTGATGTTTCGTGACAGAAATAGAGTTTTCTTGTTGAAAATGTGAAAAATGCATGTTGTGTTATTGTCAGAGGGAAATTTTACCTTCTATTCGAGACGTGGATAAATCTCTCGGTCTCGATCTTCTGTCATATGAGCTATTCACGGCTCGTCTTCGAGTATCTTTACAATGTACCACCAAGTGGAACAATAAACAACAAAAGGGAGAAAAATTGAGTCAATGTGATCGAAATTGAACTAGTTTTTACCACCTTGTTTATACGAACAATATAGAGATCAAGATTGTCATGCAATCACTTAGCTCGTGACTTGCTATACGCTTTACTATATATTCATATTATTAAAATATTTACTGAAGTACTCTTAATTTCTTTGAAATGTAAACTATATAAAGACAACATTCCGTACACAGCATTCAGCCATTACATTATAGCAATAAACAATTGTATTTCCTTAATGTAGCAGCCGTATAGGGGTTTACCGAGTAAAAAAACAGTACAGAATGCTCGAAAAAAAATTAAAAGGAACATAAAAATAATAATATCGATTTCATGCAGTCGCAGGTATTTTCTCCAGTATGAATTCATACAACTGATTCTCATTTTTTACAACATGCTCACAATTTGAATTCAAACTTTTTCCAAAAAAAAGGAGAAATATCCGAAGCAGCTTTTTTCAGCTTTGTAGTCTGAGGTTAGATGGTGGGTTATAGAAATTTTACCTTGATTGAGAGATGAAGTTGAACCCCATGGGTCTCTCACATTATTTCGGCGGCCATCTACATTTTTAGTAAAACCATGCAAAATCATAAAATTCAATCCACAAAAACATTGACAAAAAAGGAAGAATAGTGTCTCTGTGTACCACTACTTTCACTACTATACAGGTTACTATTGTTGACGAAATTCCATACTTGTGAACAAAGAGTGAAAGGTTTAAAGGCAGTGAAGGACGCATGGTGTACTGTTTCAAACATTTTAAGGAATGTTGGGGAGCCATAGAACAACTAAACTATAACCACTATAGTGTCTAACGAATGAAAAATGTACTGGTAATTATCATTAACTTTTACGCATTAAAAGGTTTTAGTCAAGAATTTAAAAGTGGACACTCAGCAACAACTTCCACTTTTCTTTAGTAATTTAGTAATTTTTAATAACATGCATAACCTATACTTGTTTAACGATAATTTATTAGTATCAAAATCTATAATAGGGATATTATTTTTTGATCACTTCAGTTGTATGATTTCAAATCCAATGCCGAATTTCAAAAAATATATGTGGAATATAATTTAAAATCTAAACAACACCAGCAACTAGACAATGAATCTGATTCGGCATCAGATTCGTACTTATTCTTACCGTTAATAACTTTTAAAGTAGCCACTTCCATTTTCGAATACAATAACAATATTTTATAACAATGATCGATTGAGAAAGTCTTCTTTTTTGTATAAAACTATACCTTTAAATTCTATTCGATTTCAATATTTGTTAAAAAGGAACAGTAATGAACAAAATATGAAAGGCACTCTAACTTGGAACTTAATATTTGAAGTGGCAACAGTCTCAAGTAAAATAAATAGGTTGCTTGGGAAGAATGGGAAAAGGAAAGGAAATGAGCTGAAAAGATGGATAAGACTATAATAAACATGTATACATGAAAAATGAAATAGTATTTTTAAAAAGAGACCTGCTGAGTATAGTGTAGTATTTGAACCCCGTTTCCCTTGGGAGCGGGCAAGGCTAGTGCTGGAATTTTGGCTATCACTTCGACGCAGGACACCTGAAATTAAACAACCCCAAACAATAATAAGTTACGACTTGATTATCTTACACAAAATTCTCATGACTTGAAAAAAAACTTGGTTAATGACTCATAAATGTCTTTATTACTACACAAAAAATGATTTATCGTATATATGTATGTATACATAAATGTATTTTCCTTTCTAGTTCTACACATGGACATTTTAAACTATACAATACAATTATTTTGTTTAAAAAAAAAGTCTATTGTGTGACATACCATGGCCAGGTTTATAACTATAACTGTTAGCACCAGAGTCGACTTCGGATAAGTGAATTGTTTTTGGACGAGGACGTGGTCCACCAGCATTTGAGGCTGACTTAGGCCGCATAAATCGTTTCGCACTGCTTTCTTGCACTTCCCATCCTTTCCCCTAATAACAACAGCAAGACACAAGTTAGACCAAAAACACGAGCAACACATTTTGAAAATGAACGGTAATAAAGTATAGCTCGACTCTTTTTAGCTCTATCAAATTGTCAGATCAAATCAAATCAGAGCAAACGTAATAATAATTGTGTACATTTTTGAAAGTGAAAGTTGCAATATGCATATAAACCTACATTTTTCAAAACTTAATTCATTGCTAGTCTACTTTTATTAGGTATACAGTATACACATACAATTTATGCTTATTTATATTGTAGCTGAAGTTTTTTCTTACTCTTACATCTTTTTCCGTGTCTTCCTGCTTTTTCATTCGATAAGACTCAAGGATGGCTTGCTTCCGTGCTTTCTCTTCTTCACGTTTTCTGAGTTTTTCATCAGCTTTGGCCGCTTCATCATCTTTCCTTCTCTGTATTTCCATTTCTTTTACACGCCTTATTTCTTCCGATTGTTGCTGTCTCTTTAGAGATTGTAATAGAATTCTTTCCTTTTTCTTTTCCATCAAGTCTAATTCGTTCTAATAGAATGAAAACAAAAATACAGTAATCACAAATCTTAATACCACGGCAAGTATAGTGTGGTGGAATATGAATTTACCCACAAGCAAATGTAATTAATAATAATTACCGAATTTAAATTTGGCTTTTCATCGATCACTAATTCTCCACCCTGTTTTTCTGACAAATTTCGATTATCCGAGTACTCTTCACGATTATTATGGTATACCGCGAAATCATCTTCATCATCATCATCTTGAACAGTGGGGATTGGAACACGATCAACTATTGACTGAATATATTCTGAGGCAATATCACGTCTACTGGCACTATTATCATAAATATTAGAGGCGCCAATCTCTCGTTTCTTAGCCGGTGATTTAGTTCTTTCTAGAAGGGTAAGAGTAACAGAATGTTTGTGTTCCTTCGGAAATGTCTCATTCTAATATTTATTAGTATTTAATAATAGTATAATAGTAATAATAATAATTACAATAATAATAATTACACTAGGTGTAATTTCCTATTTTACCCCGTATTTAGGTAAATATTTAATTTAATATTTTTCTCGCTCAAGAGAAGTCATGAGACTATACTGACTACTCCACTCCGTGTTGGAGTGGAGTAGTAAATACAGTGGACTCCACTGAGTGGAGTAACTCCAATTTTCTGCAAAATTTTACTGGAGTAATAAATATTTTTGTTTATTAAACTGCACAGAATTTTTAATGAAGGAAAGACTCTCACCTCGTCTTAAAGGTTTTAAGGGTGGTTTAGGTCGTCTTGGTGCATCATTGTCCAATTGAACATAAAATCCTCGTTCATTTAATGATGGATTTTCGTCAGAAGAAGTGAGTGACGCTTCTAAGTCAACACATACAAAAAAATATTTTAAATTTCAAGACTTTGAAGTCCTTGCAAAGTTAGATCGTATCAGTAATGAGAAGTAATGAATTGATATAAGTACCTGCAACTTCATTGTTGAACAAACGATGGGCACTTGGTCTAGGGGGAGATGCTGTTTCAGGAGTGATACGGTACGTCTTTGACCCAGATGTGATTTGTAATGACTTTTTGCTCGAGCTGATGGAAGCTAATTCAGCGGAAGATGGTGCATGGTCATCTTGAACGAATGAAACAGACTGCGGTTCCATGTCATCCGGTGGCGGGGTAGGTAAAGGTGCATGATAAAGAGTGGCTGTTGTTGTATTACTACCACCATGGCTCGAGCGGGATTGTCTTGGTGGTGGTGTTGGGCGCTGATCAAGATTACTCTTGCTGTCACTTTCCTCACTGTCAATTAAATTAGTATTATTATTATTAATATCCCTTAAAATATTACGGAAATCTCTTATAATACCAGAAGTCGATGCCATTGTAAAATTTTTAAATTTATCAAATATAGTAATTTAGTTATTAAATAAAATAATCTGAAACAAGTTTTTCTTTGACAATGTCATAAAATCTAAAATCGCTATTCATTTGAATTCTAAAAAGTATTTCAGGGCAACAAAAAACAAGGAGATGCGATTTTTCACCATCTAATTGCAATCAGTTGTTTATTCAGTTCAGAGTTCAAACTTAGATTGCACAATCCTTAGAGTATATCAAGGCCCTACATCCCCCTCCTTTTCGCCCCTCTCCAAATTTATTCTGTTAAAAAAATCGTCCCAGCCAAAATATGGTTCATATTTTACTTTGTATGCGCTTGAACTCCCTTAAAGTACATTTATAAAAATTCGTTTCGGACTACAACATTGTTCAACGGGACAAAATTTGGACCCACAAAATGTATGTTGTCCTTAATTTTTACCGATTTTGACAAAATTAAATTAGTATTAATTTTTCGCTGTTTCCCAGGATAAAATTGTTTCACCTTATTTCGAAACTTTCCGGAAAGGATATTTTAAAAAAATGGCTTTTTGAAATTAATTTTGTTGTCGCCAAGGAAAATACCACGATTTTACTACCAATGGATTTTATTCCAATCATGAATGATATTACTTCTCACGTCTTTTATATTAAAACCAAGGCGATAAACAAGGAATGCGTATTCCTTTCCTTGGTAACCTAATAATATGATATGATATTGAAATATTCAAAGCTCACCTGGGACGATTAAAGAGCCGATTCCCTTGTGAATCGGCGGAATGAAGTCGAAATGAAGAATTACTTGAAGAAGATCCACTATTAAAATTACCACCACCACTATTGTTCACATTGATCATGGAAGGTGGTTTTGAAGGCGGAGTTGGTTTTGTTGTTGTTGTCGCAGTCGTGGTGGGTCCATAAGGCGAGCTTCCGGTTCTGACTTCGCCATTATACTTGACGACGGGCGCTTCATTCACGACGGCATCACTGACATTTCCACCAAATGGTTTTGGTGGGCCCCACTGATTTCTCACATTCGAACCCCCCGTAGTACTAGAACTACTACCACCATTGGAAATACTCACATTACCACTAACACTATTATTACCACTAGGTACACTCCATGTTTTTCTCTTTGCAGTTTCAGCATTGCTACTGGCTGAAGGAGAGTCACTTGGTGTGTCACCATGGAGGAAAAATTGTCGTTGTTGTTGCTGTTGAATTTGTTGTTGCTGAGTGGCTAGTCGATTTATGTCTGTTTCCAATTCACACAAACTAGTGTCCATCCTATTATAAAGATTACACAAACATTTAGTAAAATTATAAAATTATAATAATTTTATTATTATTCTATATCACTCTTGTATTCTCACAATATAAATATATATTTTAAAAACAAAAGCTTTTGAAAATATTATTATTAAATTATATTTTTACTTGGCTAATGATCGTTGGTAAGTGTATTCATCCATATTTTCAATCTCAGGAGTTCGGCACGGTTCGTCAGTCTTAGTTAACCACTTACTTTCCAAGTCCTGAAAGGACGAAAAGTAAAACACGAATAAATTATACACAGTCATAATATAATTATTTTTCTACAACTCATTATGTCGTGCAAAATACATAAACACACATCAAACATTATATATAGAATATATACATTAAGTTAATTCAAAATTTTCGTGTACATTCGACAAAGCCATGTGGGTATATGTAACTAACTGCTGTTCATGCATAGTGGTACTATACATAACAACAATTCCGTTCAAAGGTGAGGTTAGGTTAGCCTGGAGCACAAGCAGTATTGTATTTTATGTATGTAACTAATGATGATCATTATTATTATTTTCTCAACTGAAGCTCTTGTGATACACTACAGTTAGGTAGGTAGGTACTATGTGTATATTTCAATGCAAATGCAAGCATGTGGGAGTAAGAGAGAAAGTGTTGAGAGTTAAGATTTCAAGGAAACAAAATTAGCATGCAAATTTATTCGTTTAAAATGATTATGAATCTCGTAAAAACACATATAATGTAAATGCAAGGAACAACATGCCCTAAAAGGAAATGACAACAACATTCATATAGAAAAATAAAGGGATGCATTTAGTTTAAATGCACGTGGACACTATTTGTAGATAGGAGTATGAATAGGTACGCCACAACATAAACACACAAAACGGAGTGCATTTTTTTGTATTCTAAGCAAACCTTTAGCGAAAGTTGCTTCTTCCTCACGCTGTTGCTCGTAGTTGAATCGACGACTTCGAGTGAATCGCCTCTACTTGGAAAACCTGACATTCCTCCTGACGAGGAAGGCACCACGGACACAGCAATTGTTTCTGGTTTACCCTTAAATTATATCATAGTTTTTTTCCATTCTAATTTATATTTCCTCTTGTCAACAATACATAATAATCTTATGAATGAACGTTTATTATAAGATAAAAAAATCAGAGTCACTTCAAAAACTGAAAAGTCGTTTAGATCCAAAAGTATAAAAAACACAAGTGTTAAATAAAACTAACTCTAATGCCTCAAGGTCACATGCTAATTGTATCGTATAGTAGTAGTAGTGAATGCCTATCTATGTAATTCTATTCTCGTTGTTATTCTTTATTCACGGTAAAATAATAAAACTAAATTCAAAATATGACGAAGTTTTTTAGAAAAGGGATGTGGAAAATCACTTTTTTTCATATTCGTGGACAAAAGAATATGGTGAAGTTAAACCATTTTTACTGAAAAAAAGTAGTTTCAAATCGTCGTTAAAATTTTCTTAAAATTCTAAATTAAAGTACAGTGATGATTTGTGTAATTTAAATTCAATTACAATCATTGACCAACTTATTTACGCGCCAAACAGCCGAGAATATTCAAGGCGCTATAACTCGGAATCTAGAAAGTAGCATATCATCCCTTTTCTTAAGAGCTTCCACATATATTTTCTGTGTATTCAAAGATATAACAAGGTTTAAGATCTAAATTAATCTTTGGAGAATTGTAAGTATTAATATGAAAAACAAAACTGAGATTTAGTTTTATCAAATTAAAAACAATTTGGAGAGTGAATAAATATGTAAAAAAGCAAATGACTGGACTAAGCATTTTTTGTACCACGGACGAAATCAATTTTGAGAATGGGAAAGTTGTGGGTAAGGTGAACTATAGAGCAAAAGTGAAATTGTAGAAAGGATAGACGAAAACGTTAATGCAAGATAAATGCTAAACTTGAGAAAAATTAAATTGAAATAAAAGCAAACTACCAAGAGTAGAAAGGTCCAAAAAGTAACCCCCTTTAAAACTTTACAGCTTTTGGAAATATGACAAAAAGATAAAATAATCCATCATCTGAGTATCAAATTATGCATGTGTACTGAAAACAAGTAACAGTTTCCCTTACTTTATTGATGGCTTTGAGATAGGCGGCTTTGCCTAATTTAAACTGCTGCTTTGAAGCAACATTCTCCATTCGTCCTTTTTCCATCTCTATGCGTTTTCTTTTCTCTTCTAATTTCAGTCGGATGGCGGCAAGTTGAGCTGCTATATCTTCTGTACAAGACACAAGCATTAAACATCATCAGTTCTTAAAGGACAGTTTACACTTTACAACTCATGGACATTGTACATTAATACAAATTTTTACCTTCATCGAAATCCTCCTCTTGCCCTCTAGTTCTTGATTGAGGTTGCTGATTCAATGCCATATACGAATTATTTGGTGGGTTTGAAGGATAGTATGGACTACGATTTGTTCCCCCTCCACTGCTAGGCATAGTATGATAATCTCCAGGAGAAGGATGATTTGATGGTGGACCACGACTTCTTTCTCCATAACCGTTATTATTGTAATTACTTCCACTACTACCCGTTACGCCATTACCAGAATTACTTTGAAGATAAACAATATTTACAGGTTTATTTAGTTGTTGTTGATCGGATAAGCGAGATAAGTTTGTCATGCTGGTACTTCGGAGAGGAGGTTCTGCCAAAAAATAAAATAAAATGGACACAATGCATGAGCAAAACATCATTTCATTTTTTGTACACTTGTCGACAAAATAAATGAGTACAGATGCAATAAAAATTACCTCCGAATCCTCCCAATTCTTTATCATTCATAACAAATACTGTCACGTTTCCATCACCGCCAGCCGGATGTTGCTGTTGCCGTTGTTCATAAGGATTCCCATAACCAGATTGAATTTGAAATTGAGGCTGAGGTGGCTGATTAAAATTCCCACTGTATTGTCCATATTCCCGTGGATCCTTCTCGTATGGTTTTGTATGTCCATAGCTATCATCATTATCTAAACTATAGTTAAACTTCTTTTTCCCATAAAAAACTGCATCATCATCCCCGACCACCCCACCACTTTGATTGATACTTGTCCTCGCTGAGGTATCTTTACTATAGTTTGAATTTTTTTTTGAAGGTGTTCCCGGTGGTGCTGCTTGTTGCTGTTGTTGTTGTGGCGGTTGGGAATGGTGATGGAGTGGAACTTGCTGCTGTTGCTGCTGGATTTGTTGTGAGGGAGGAGAATCATAGAAATCAGTTGGCTCTTGAGACGATTGCCTTCGAGGGTAACGAACAGGTGAGACTGTGGAATCATCGACTACTGCTGGTTGTTTATCCGGATTCTTCCCAATCCAATCACAACGATTTAGGTCTGGAAAAATAATAATACACGTAATTGTTTTAGAGTATAATTGAAACTTTTACTTTCCTGGAAATTGCATAAAGGAGAATAAATTTATTCTGTTTATTCTCACTATCGGTCGAGCCTCCGAAGTTCTCCACGGTTAATTGAGAATCAGCTTCAGTTAATGAATTCCGTCTTGAACGTCTTCCTGCATATGATGTTTTATTGGCACTCCAGTTACTTGGCCTTCCGGCAGCCGGCGTATTTTCATCTTCATGTGATGTATTACGTGACATGGTCATTCGACTGGCGGGGCTACTTCGTTGACTAGAATGAAAGGTAAATTGAATGTAGTTACTTTTACCAGAAACCAGTAGCATGTTAATTCTTTTTAAAAAATAGCTTAGACCTCTACCTTCGTTCTTCTTGAGATGATGGAGAGACTGATCGAATCACTTGAGCCAATGTCGGAACATTTCGCCCTCGATGAACGACAAATTCCTCGGAATCTTCACTAGAGTTGGCGTAATACCTATTGAAATTGTTGGAATGTAATGTTTTCATTCATTTACAAATATTTTGGAATGATATAAGCGCAAGGAAAAGCATGTAAATTATCACCTTTGATCTTTGTTATTTGATCGATCTGAGTGTGCCTTTTCATTATAATCTAAGGGTGTACCAGATCTCCGAACGGGAACACTCACAACAGACGCACTTGACGGAGATCGTCTTCCACTTGGTGGTTCACCGAATATATTTAATGAAGATTTACGACTTCTTTCCTGTACGGAATTTTGTCTCTTGGGTGTGGAAGTGGCTGACTGTGATTTGATAGCATTTCGGTCTGTAAAAAGGAATCCCCATTATCATCCAATTACACACATTCCAATGGGTACATTCAACAATAATACACCATAATCAAATAATCCTGAGTTCTGACTAATGTTCAATTATTACTAAATATTGGACTACAACCATTTGCAATTAAAACATTTCAATGTATTTTAGTCTATCTATACGGATAAAACAATAATTGTTTTACTTTGACCTTGAGCGATTACTTAATAATAAGTAAAAGCATGTACAAAACATAATCCTCTTACTTTTAAACATGTGCTCTGCTGAGAAAAACAACCTCACTCCACTTCAAAGTGTACACTATATAGGCTTTGATTTCGTCTCCCCTCAAAAACTCGGGAAAAGACAATAGCCTAATTCTTTTCAATCCAGCCGAGTCTTTGAAAGATAGAGAAAGAGGGGGAAAGTGAGCACAAACTAAGTTATGTGTTAAATATCTATAAAACGCAAAATTGCAAAGTGTTGCCTTCAAGTTTAACAAATAGAACTGATTCATTATCACAGCTTTATTTTATATTTAAAAAAATAATACATGTCTAAAAAAAGTAGAAGAAAAACGACAAAATGCGCAACACACGCCACACAGCACGCTTCAAATGTATTCTAATTCTAATATTATATAGCTTATCCAATCTGAAATGCATAAGTAAACCGAAATAGTAAAATATAGTTGAACAAAAAAAACACTAAATTCTAGGCAAGCTTCGCTTTGGCTAGAAACCAGAATATGGACAAAAATAATTTAGCAAGTTTAACTGCTATCGAATGCTGAAAATCTTTCCAAACTTTTACAACAGTTGACAATGATGTATAATACACAATAAAAGTACTTGCAGTGATTAGCTAATCCAAACTAAAACCTATAAATTTCTTTCAATCCGATACAGTCCACGGACTATGACAAGGACTCATGGCCAACATTTGACCTGACAAAACAAAAATTTTAGACAAATGGTCCAGTGTAACCACACAAACAAATTGTTTGAAATAATGCAATTTTATGTCAATTCGAATAAGTATTTATTATTCTACAGCATATGCACATACGAGATTATTCAAATAATATTAAAATTAAAACTAGGTATGTGTAAATGCGCTGTGATAATGATTGCACTATTTTAACATGTAGTAAAAAAATTTACAATTCTACTGGTTTTTTAAAATCAAATATATGCTCTGATAAAAGTAGGCGTGTGATATATTTTGTAGTATAAAGTATGTGGAGAAATGTGACTAATGTTAAGTCACTAAGCTAGTAAAAGATAGATAGTAAAAGACTAATGACGATGGATCAGCAAATATATACATGATTATTTCTAAAGTTAGTAACAAGTGGTATAGTTAAGTTTTTTTAGTATTCAAATAGTCTCGTCGCACCTGCACAAGTAGAGGAAGAAGAAGACGGAGGACTCGCGTACGAGTAAAGCGTAGGTCTGAGATCAGGAATTGTAATTTGGGATTGTTGCTGAACGTAACCTCGACGGATAGGAACGCCCTCGAGAGTTAACCCTTCACCATAATATATAGACAGAGTTTTTGTTACATTACAGAAAAGAATTATACATTTTACTTACAGATTCTTTACATTACACTGATTTGTCCAGTGGTTTTGTCCACTGGACACAACCATCACTAATCCACACAATTCTACATTAATAACTGCAAGATTACACAAGAGACCAAAGCAAAATTTAAAAACCCTAGACTTGGTTGTATGTATATAAATATGTATTCAGTGATAATACGGAATATCTTATACTTGTTCAAGCCTTAGTATCTTTCTGTTCTATTTATCAATTTCATCACGATATTGATTATTGCTAACTCTTTTGAGTTTACAAACCGTCTTTTTACTAGAAATGAGATTGGGCATATCGAAAATAGTGATGTAACTGTAACTAATATTATGCTAAGTGTATAAAAATATCTGGGTAGGGAAAATACATTACAGTATTATCATTTTCTCATCTTCTTTAATCTTGCCATAACAGTTTTGCTCCCAAAATCCTCATTATAATATAACAACATTAACAACCATGCGTTTCCCATAAGGAAATTGTCTAATCCTCAGCCTACACACCAAATTTTCACGAATCACACGCAGATATTTAAATATACCGAAAAAACTCGTACATTTTACACTGATTACTATACTACTCTCATAAATAAAATAATAATAATTAATCTCGTAGTTCTCAACTATATTCTCCCCGTACAAGGTAGGGATGGAGAGAAAATGGAGTTTCAAATTAGATATTAGATATTTAGAAAAACAAAAGATTTTGCCTTTAGGGGAATGTTTTGGCTTCCATTTACATATTCAGAACGCACAATTAACTCTATCCAACTCATGTAAAATGAAAAGCATGGCTGGAAAAACCACCAACAACATTTAAGCAGCAACATAATCAATGTTTTGTATCTATTTCTACCCAGTTGACAAAAAACGGCTAAAAACTTCATCTCATGTGGTAGCTCTGAATTGTTAAAAAAACATACAAGCTCTAGTCTTCATTTATTTATTTATGTATACACATACGAACATGGAAATGGTACACAAAAGTTTCTATTTAGATAATAGTTTATCATCTTTGGCAGCTATAATTATATGAGACACGTCGTAAGAAATGTTAACATTTCCTTAATGGAAATGATCCTCCTTCTGAATCATCGAGCAACCTCACGGGGACCTTTACGGAAACTTTATTTCTTTGTATGAACAAGAAGTTAAAGCAAAAATAAAATGAAAACAAAGGCATATGAATGCAAAAAAGTCTCTGCGCAATCTCCACAACAATAATATCGACACTATACAAAGAGACAACATTTACTACAAAGAAAAAAGCACAGATATGATCCATCCAAGCACAAAAATGCTAATTTAAACTGTATAACTGTTATACTATAACATTGGTAAAAAATAATTAGTACTACAGAGAATGCTATACTGCTGAAAGCAAAGAAAAGCAAAATAATATTCTCTACAGTGTAAGCCGTGTTTTTTGTTTACATCGATCTTATACAGTGCATGGTGACCTCGTGGACGGCTCTTTTTATTACTACAGTATTGTCATTCCATATATGTCTTGATTCTATTCTACTCTCCACCCACACACATTTCATGTCCAAATAGCACAAGAACGCAGAATTTATGACCAATGATTATCTCCAATTTTCATACCTACGCAATGGAAGCTGAGTCTTCTTTTATATAAAAAGCAGTTATATAGGTACTGTTGTTATAACATGTTTTATACAGCGTAAGTAAATAGTAAATACTTATCGTAACTTTCATATTCTCAACATAATTGTAAAATTAAGTAAAAAAAGGTTTAGACATTATTATTACGAGAATCACTGAATTCTACTTGTTAAAAAATTAGTTCAAAGCCTCCAGCTTTTATTTTTAGCTGCATTCATATTTTCTTATAGTCATGCTGAGAAATATGAATAATTTATTTAATTGAAATAAAACATTTTTTATTTCATTTCTCATTATATCTCTATAATTTTGAAACAAGTATTCAATGGTAAATTAGAAATGAATCCCTAATTCAGGTGTTTCATCCACATTACAAAATACGGCAGGTATCCATTTTCATATCCTGTTGGACTAACACAATCTTACGTGATATGCTAGCTACTAAAGTAGGTGGATACATAAGTTTGGTTTTTATATGAGCAAAATTATTTCAATTGTCAAGTGATTGCTTTGCAGCACTTACCAGGTCGAAGTGGAATGACACTATTAGAGCCCAGGAGTTTAACATTAGGCGCCGGATGGAGTTCCATCTGATTAAATAGATCAGCTAGAAAACAGAGCATATTCTGCTTCATGGATTCGTGAAAATAGAGGATATCTTCAAAGGAAAACTGGCACACGTTGTAGGGTAGAGAGTCCCGGCATACACGCTGGATTAACTGGAGATTCCAGAGAGTCTCCGAGACGCTCAGGGGCTCACCAGGCATCGAAACAGTTATCTCGGACAAGGACAACTCATCTTGACAGTAAAATGCCAAAAGTGCACACAACCCAACACCATCCGACAAATCGCTCAAATCTTGAAATAGCGGCAACTGCGCCCAGCTCTCTACTTGAGCTGATGACTGTACCAGTAGGAAATAAAACATGTATTTATTTATTTTTCTATACATGCTTGATTCAAAACATAAGATGGTGTGAAATAAAGTAAAGCGCAAATCATTTTAAGTTATTATTATGAAATAGTTCTTACCAAATTATGCTCATGAGCATTATTATTTTGGATATATTCTTTAATGGTGAGGATGGCGCGATTGATCCATAGTAGAAGAGCTTCTTCCGTATCTGTTGGCATCTCACCTGCACCCAACCAAAGTCTGACTTTAAACATAACCCCAACAAAATAATATATGTTAATTTACAAAAGTCGTCGTTTCTTTGTACGAATTTGAGTATCTCCCTTCATTAATCTATCCCCGTAAAAACTCAACGTTGTAGTTCTAATCTAGTCGATTAATGAACAGGAGTCAGTATGTACACGCATCACTTAATTTACAGAAGAAGCTTACCGCCAACAATACCTACAGCAAGAAAATCATAATAAAAACCAAACAAGCCATTCAAATTCCATTATTTAAACAATAAAAAAGTAGCTCGTTACCCAAATTATATTAGACCTAAAATGATAACGAGAATAATGACGTGTGGAATACTAAATAATAACAGTATAGTCTATCCATTTTCACTAAAACTGAAACATGACCGTACAGGCCACTTTTGTCAGAGAAGAATTTTGACCATTCAGGAATTAATTACAAGCATGTACTTTATTTAAACATGTGTACATAGAATGGGAAGGTTAAACCAAAAACATTCTGAAATAAAAACACCAACAGCAAGTTTGTCAGTCTGTCTGTCCGGAAACCAAAATACGAATTCGAACCTAATCAAATTTTTTGAACTTAAATGACATTTTATGTTGTCTCGAACAAATTGTTAGCATAAATATAAATATTTTCTGCTCACCAAGACCCCTCACAAGTAAACGTTACATTTCTATTCTACTCGCGCTACGCGCTCGTCCAGACCCCTCAAAAGAAAACGTCTTAAAAATGGCTGAAACGAATTTTTAGCATACAATCCCTATTTGACCTTACCTGACCCCTAACTCCGCCCCCTTGACCCATGGTGTCACCAAAATCAATGTGTAACTTACTCGTGTCATGACAATGTTTACACAAAAGACCGCATGTAAATCGGTCAACCAGTTCGGTTGCAATCGTGAAAAGGACAGACAGGGTAATACGCTTAGGGGAGCTTCGCTCCCTAAAAACTAATAATTTAACATCTTGCCACAGCCTAGTTTTTTTGGATGTATTTTTTAATAATTAAAACTAACGGCAAAACGTAAATAAATAATAATTACAACAATTTAGTGGGCACAATTAAAATTATTTTATGCTGAAAAAAAAAAAACGAGAAATTAAAATTGATGTACAAAACAAAGCTACATTGTTCGCCATTTACAGTTAGGTATCTTGATAATCGATACAATCAATAAACGACCGAATTACTATGTACTGTCAGTATAAGTATTTAATATTCAACATGTATTTCGATATACCCTAACAATTACTTTTGTCGTGACGAAAATTTTCGCTTACGTGGATGTAGATTGGGCCCAAATCTTTGGACTGTACCAACAATCCTTTCATTGGAAATGATTTCTTTCACTTGGAGGACCATCATTGCTTCTATTACAGACATGTGAGCATTCTAAAACAACAAACAAATCATTTTCAAAGCAATTAACAATTAAAATCGTCATTAAAACCAGTACTCAGGAAAGTATGATCGTAAAGGCTGTACACAAACAGAGAATGCTTGCAAATTAATCTTGAAAGTGAAAGTCTAAAATATTGTTGAGAAACCCATCAAACATGCAATACACAAAGTTTTTTTTAATTTCCTATCCCCGTTTCAATTAGTTTCACGATAAACGTTTACCAATACTCGATAGTATCTTGTTGAATTTTGATCAAACTTAGTTTAATACAGAAAAGGTGTATGCATAATAATGCATATGAGTATTATAACTTGTACTCACAATCCTAATTGGTGTGTTTTGAATAAGAACAGTTTCTGTAAGTTGGACATCAGTTGGTGCTTGCACATGAACTCCTTTTCGTGCCAACGCTTGGACAATTCCCCATGGACTCAGTTGGCTTAAACAGAATTGAAAACATTTTCATTTTACAAATAAACATTTGTACACAGTACATAAAAATGGAGCGAAGGTTAAACCAAAAATATTATGAAATAAAAACACCAACAGCAATTATAGCAAGTTTGTCAGTCCGTCTGTCCGGAAACCAAAACGAATTTGAACCGAATCGAATTTTTCGAACTGAAGTAACATTTTATGTTGTCTGAAACAAATTTTTAGAAATGTCAATATTTTCTTCGCTACGTGCTCGCCAAGACCACTCACAAGAAACGTTACGTCTGTTTCATAAATGTGTAGGACTTTCTTTTAAAAATACGAAAATTTCAAAATAAAAAACTTCATTTTTCTTTCAAAAACGTCTTAAAAATGTCTGAAACAAATGTTTAGCATAAAATCTTGATATCACCTTACTTAACCCCTTGACCCCTGGGTATTAAAAAAGACCGCATGTAAATCGGTCAACCCGTTCGGTTGTAATCGTGAAAAGGACAGACAGACAGACAGGGTAATACAATTAGGGGAGCTTCGCTCCCTAATAGAGTTTTACCTTGATAGGAGAGGTTTATATTTTAATTAACATTAAGAGTCAAAACTCATTTTTACCTGTAGTTTGGGTCGGCGTATAGATTGCACAAAGCCAGACAATATAGTTCAGCATTGGAAAGTCCCTGAACCACGTGCGGCTTGAGGAACTCCTCTCCCTATAAATAAATAATAATGCATGGGGTAAAGACATGGACCACCATGGTACGAGCTACAGGCTGGTAGTGAGACATTGATACGAATGCCAACTGACTCCACAACCAAAAACAGACTTTCTTCCTTTATTCTATCATTCAGTCAACCACACAACTTGCAAGTCTTTACATACACGCATATCCTAAAAAGTTACATCCAGCCAAACTTTGGAAGATATAAACTACATGTGCAAACACAAGATCCGACATCAACTCTAATGGACCTAATGCATCAAAGTGATGGAAAAATCAATTCAAATCAACTTTTGCTAACCCTGGAGAACACATCCCCAAAGAAGGCACTTGAAAAATTACATCTCAAAAAGCCATTACGAAAATAAACAGGGGAGCGAACTTCTACAAAATCTTGCCAACAATGCCAACGTACCATCTTCTCCATGTTTTATTTCATCTAATATATCTATTAGTATTAGTTATACATTCATTTACAAGTTGAAGTTAAAAGTGTAAACGTAACACTGAAAATAACACTGAAAATAAAAAAACACTACTACTACTACTACTTGTTTAGGAGACAAAATGTCAACAGAGGAATTTTTTCACGAACGAGACAATACGAGGAGAAAGAAAAAAGATTTAATTTAAGTATAGCAAACAGGAAATTCGAATTCTCACTATATAGTATATGCAAGTAATACAAAATATTTGTACCCTCCTGTCACATGTCTCTGAAATTGAGTGTGTTGGGCGTGTGAGTACTTGTCAACGCATACAATTAAAAATATAATTTAAAACAGGACGTTTTTTCTTAATAATTATCATTATTTATTTACTACCTAGTCAATATCACATAAAAACAATTCACTCACCTCATGATCTTTGTAGAATACATCCGCAAGCTCCTCAGGTATCTTGTTGTTGTAGGCTTTACTTAGAATCCATTTTATTGAAGCACGTTGCTTCGCCTGTAACAAAAGAAAATACAATAGAAACAAAAGCTACAATGGAAGGACTATGACTTCAAGTTGACACAAACAGCGTCCGCATGACAGGCTTTATTCTAACTTGTCCCTTATTCCTATATTCCTATACTTGCTTGACGACTACACATTTTGCTCGGTTATTTTGTCATTTGGACAATTATCAGGAGTGCTGTCCTTATGAAATTAACTTAATCAAGGTAATTACGGGCCATAGTTTATGGTCGACAACAGAGCAATGCTATAGTAGTAGTAACTATATACCTACCTTAACCCAGTTAAAAGCTTCATGAAAAACAAAACAAACAAAATAAATGTCAAATGCCCAATATGATAAAAAAAGGGTATTTAATCATTATCGAAACGATCAAGTAGAGAATTGTTGCGAGTTGAAATTAATTGAAAAATGTTAAATTCGATGTACTCATGATTTCTATAATGAATATATGTTCATATAGTAATCCTCATCAACATCATCATCCTCGTCCTAGAAATGACTACAAAATTTTGTGTCTCGTGTCAATATAGCAATTGGTTACACGCATCTGCTGTCACATTCACTCGAAATAATACAAAAATCTTCACGGCCAACGACAAGTGACTCGTACAATATCTACACATGTTCAAATGACATTCTTGTTGTATAGTTTTGATGAGAACGTTCCTACTCATTGGAATAACAAGATCTAAACTGGCCAACTCCTCAATTCCTATTAAGGCTTACCATAACATTCCTATAACAATTCTTGTTTCTTTACCATAACATTACGCTTATACACAACCTCCCAATTTCGCAAGTTAATTTAACCTCACATCCCACATTGTCACCCTGAGTCTTTCTTCTTCAATTTTTTAATATCGCAGCAGGTAAAAGATCAATATCATTTTCTCAATGATTGTCTATTTATTTATTAGTTTTAGTATTTTTTAGTAAAAATGGACTTACCCGTTGAAAATCATACGAGTCATACGGAATCATTTGCACATAATCCACATTATCATCGGGATCCATATTTGACATATTATTTCCACTTCCGGTCACACGTGAAGAAAAATCCCGTCTTGACTCAGGTACGATTGAGTTGTTGAACATGCGATTCCAAGCAGGCCACATTCAAATAAAAAAATTCTAAATCTAAAATCACAATAAACACAAATAATGACGAATCGATAATTAAAAAACGGATTTTAGAGAAAGAGATCCGTTTTTTCACATGAATCTTCCCTGTTTATATTTTTTAAGCACACACAGACACACAACAGTGGACAAAACAATCCCTTATCTTGTTCGTATAATATGTAATAATATAGTCTATTTGATTTTTAAAATATTTGCTATGATACTATATGTCTTGATAACAATAACAGTAATAATAAATATTTGGCTTGGGTTTCACTTGGTGGAACATTATATTAAAATATAAATAAATAATAATAAAACAGTCACACATTTTATGTATTTATTTTTACATTTTGTGATACACTTTAAGATTACATGTTCGACAATCTTGATGTATTTTCTTCATTCAAAAAGTCCTTTGGATGGATTGACTTTCCCATTCAAACTAAACTACAAATCAAATTGAATGGAAATGACACTAATCCTGTTTGTTCTGTTTATTATCTTATTAAATATACACAGATATCCTAAATTCACTATCACTTATTTTTAAGTTGTTAACAAAAACAAATCAACGACATTTTTTAGAAATTTGAACTAGGAATTTTGGCGAAGATGAAGATACTAAATTAGAGACTGCGGATTCGAGGCACATTGAAATGACCAATTTTGAGGATTTTTTTGTGCGCCCCCGCCCCCCTCCTTATCATTTAGCAACGCGCCTGAATGATCTCAGATGGCGGTTGCATGTTCAATGTCCTTCCACATTAAGTTTTTAAATACTTATTTAAGCTTAATGTCCGTCTCCGATTCACTGCGTACTGCGTTCACTTTGCCAAATGCCAACGGAATGCGATTATGCCAGCAGGACTTCGGTATACTGATGACAAGACTGGTTGAGATAATTCGCTAACAATTACACCCAATTAAGCTTTGGTTGTCTAAGACATCGTAATTCTGAAAGTGTTTTCTGAAAAAGGTACTCATAATATGATATATGATAGGTAATATAATTCAAGTCCCAACCTCAAATTTATTAACTTCCCATAGTAACAAACACAAATCTTTCTCCAAATAATAGCAAAGAACCTGTCCATGTCCATCCAAAAATTCAAATAGCAAAGTGTTTGCTAACCAAACAATCAAATCAATACCACGTTCAAATTTTCAAATCATCCTTGACTCAAATTAGGATAATTTAATTGTGATTAAATCAAGTTAGAGTGTAAATACAGATACATAATTAGTTGACTGAGTGTTCCAGTAATAATTGTCCTATTTATCCATTCAATAATTGACATCTTGTACTTATAGCTGTACTTGTGAATAAATATACATACTCTATTGAATATAGAGTCTATTCTCAGGGGAAATGGCAAAATCAAAAGAAAAGAAGGAGAAAAAGAGGGGAAAGAACAAAACTCCTCGAGATCCGTACAATGCCAATAAGAAAAGAGGACTCATGACGGATGAAGAACTGGCTGGAGCAAAAGCAAAAGCGGATGCAGAGGATGCCCTTAGGAAATTTGGCCCGTGTCATTTTGATGCCAATAAATGTGCCACCGCTATTTTGATGCTTCAGAGCGATGAGCTGAATGTAAAATAATGAATACTACAATTAATTGCATTTCACAATTGTGTGTGAGCTATACGTAAGTATCTATACATATTTTGAAAATATTCAAGTAAATTGGACATGTATATAAGTACCTATATTTATAGGTTATAATCGGTGCATTGAATTGCCTTCAAAAATTCTGCAAGAAGAATCAAGAAAATTGTGAAATGTTTGTCGAGCTTGGTGGAGTGCCAATCATAGCAAAGTTGGTTAACTCGGATAATCAAGTAATTCAGAGATTATCCCTCAAAGTGATGACATTGGTTTCAAAGTTACACAAAGCCAAAGTAGTTATGCGGGACATGGACGTAAGTTCTCCCATTATACAACGTGCATTCGCGTAAATATATAGGAACTTTCCTTTTTTCTATATACATACACTGAATATTTTATGACTATGTACTGGTCATGTGCTTCATAATTCACTTATTTTGAGCAGTTGGTTACAGACTTTTTGAGTCTAGCTCAATCACCAGACGAAGTCGTTCAAGAATATTCCTCACTTCTCATGTCCAATTTGGCTACACTCTACACTGGCCGTTTACAACTGATTCAAAATGGCGCTCTTCCAATTCTTTTGCATTTGTTGGAGCATCCCGATCCAGATATCATACGAAATGCTATCGAAGCCATTTGGCGGATTTTGGAAGAGCCTTTAAATGCAGAACTTCTTTTATCTGAGGATATTTTAAAAGCTATCATTAAATTAATTGATTCCGACTATCCGACAGTTCAAGTCATTGCAATGTCCGTTCTCCAAAAAGTTGCTTTAATGTCAACTGGGACGGATCTTTTGAATCAATTAGAACTTGTTGAAAATCTTGGGAGTGTAATTAAAACTATATATACACACAGTTTTTAATATGTGCATACTGGAAAATTTCTCTTATTTTTATTTTATATACTTTTTCATTTAATTATATATGATTGAATTTTTCTTTTCCATGAAACTTGTGTGATTTATATATATAGAAACTGGGGGAAATGGAAATGGGTGATTTACACAGGACGGCTTTGAAGACATTAATTAACATGGTAAATAACTATTTGACTTTATAGACAGCTGTATGAAATATTAACCAAGTTAAATAATATGTATCAATCTATCAATAAACATTTGAAATGAATCAGGCTCAATCCCGAGCTTGTTGTGGTAAAATGGGAGAAATTTTGATGCATTTGATGAATGCAATTGAAAATACATCTGATGAAAAAACTCTCAATCATGCAGTCAAACTGGCAGGGAAAATTGCTTGTGCTGGAAGTAATGCAAAGAGGCTGCTAGACATGGTGAGTGAGACATTCAAAATTTTATTGAGTGCAATCATATATTTTTAATTTATATACGAATAACATTTAAATATAAATATTGTATAATGTTTTTGTTCCATGCACACACATGCAGGGTTTCGGAGAAAAACTGATTGAACTTCTGGGATGTGATAATTTGAAACTTGTAGCCATTTCTGCGCTGGGTAAATCAGTAGTTTTTTCAATCCAATTCACATGCAGTACAACTGATTAACTCGATCTGTCTATTTCCATATACTCTGTATATATTTACGCAGCTGCAGCTCAAATTTCCGCTTGTGAACCCCGAGCCAGCAAAATTCTTACAGGAGTATGAAAATTAATATTATAAATTGAATTAAATTGTACTACCGTTTCTCATAAATAAACCATATTTGATAAATAAATGAATGCATATAATTAACCACATTTTTTCCATTTGATTAATTAAAAGGCAATGGAATCTTTACTGGATTATGTGGAAAATCCAGAAGTGAGACGTCAAGGATTTGAAAATGTTATGACGACAATAAGTCACATTTTGGAGAGTGGGAAAGAAGCTGGTCATATTTTCCTCGAGTGGGGTGGGAAAGAAACCCTAGTTAAGATGATTATTAAAAGTAAGTGTACTTTATTCCGTACATGTAAATCCCTTTTATGCATATTTCTATATTGTCGAATGTAGAAAATATAATATAATATAATGCAGATGTGGATGATTACTCTGATGTTGTAATCATTTCTTCAATGACGTGTATTCATAATATCAGCCTTCACTGGGCCCTTCGACATTTTGTGGCGGACCAAGAAATCATTGCTGGTATTATTGCTATATTGGGGAAATCTTCCCATCCTCAAGTATATTTACCTTGTTTTTTTTACATTATGAAGCATTTTTACAAAAGAACTTGATGACATCATGGTATTATTTTGAATCTATAACATATATGGTATATATATATAAATACTTATTTGCGACGACAGGTTCTAGTAGCGTCTGCTACAGCGTTAACTGGACTTTTATGCGATCATGAAGCCCTTGTTGGCTTTTTGAATTTTGAGGGAGAGAAAAGTTTGATTAAAATGATAACTCATTCCGAATACAATGTCGTGGCAGCCGCCGTACCAATAATTCACGTAAAATGATTACCCTATATAATACCTAAAAGCACTACCAACAGTTGGATGCAAATAAGCAACTGTATATGATTCTATATACACGTGTTACACCACATAGATTGCCGGGGTGTATGAGGATGTTGCTTTAGAAATGATTGAGCGTGGAGTTTTAGAAGAATTATGGAAAAGGCAGGATCTCATTGGATTACATGGACCTTGTCAGTTTTTGAATGACATTATTATAAACACTACAAACAAAAATAAAGCAGGAAATAATCGAAATAATCTTTTGTTTGAAATGTGTGTGAATTATTTTTCAGTTCGGACAGCATTTGAGCGTCTTCTTTGCTCAAATCTGTCAGCTAAATTTGCTATAGCTGGTCATTTAGACCCTTTTGAAAAGCTCCCGGATGGATTTTATGACTACGGAGCAGTCAAAACCTCGGCAGATTTCACATCTCTCAAGAAAATTAAAATGGATCCCGAAAAGAAAGAAACTGATAGTCTAAAAAAAATTCTCTACTTGAATTTGACTGAAGTCGTTTCAACGGCTTTAGTCACCATAAACGTAAGGAAATATATGGAGTTGTGGATAAGAAAACCCGCCGCATGCTACTTTCTAGTAGTCGATATATTTCAGTTTGAATGTCAAGCACAATTTTAACAGTGACACGCGCGCGTAAGCTCCGTTTGAATGACACGGTTTCATTTAATTTCAGAGATTTCCTTGAATTCTACTTTCACTATACAATTTTGAGTGAGTCCTCTAGCGGCAATTTCAGCAACGTTGTTTTCCACTCACTCCTTGGAAAATATCTTTAATTAAAACTTAATTAAAATTAAATATTTGCAATTTTTTTACAAAGTTCTAACTTTTTCTATAAAATAGCCCATGTTTTTCTGCATATTAATATGCAAAAAAGTGAAAAGTAACACGCGGCGGGTTTTCTTATCCACAACTTCATATATAAAATATGTACTTATATATGCACTCTGTTCCATCTTTAATTAAATAGTGAGTGTGTATTTGAAATATACAGTGTGTGCACACACTGTACATACAAACTAATGTGACTGACTTTTTTGGAACAACTATGTAGCCAATTTTTACTTCAATGATTGAGCAGAAAGATACTTGTCAAAAGATTCTGGATGAAATTAGAAGGATAATAAATACAGATGATATACGGAACGAAAAGGAAGTTGTGAGGGTCATTGCAAAAGTAGTTTGTGATAGATTTGGAGGAATGGTTGATAAATGGTAAATTAATACGATATCTTTACTCATTTTACACCTATAAGATATATCTGTAAATTATAGGATTCATCGTCATATTATTATTGTTTAGGAGAGTGAGCTATGAAGCTGAAGAGTTGGAAATGGCTAATTTACAGTCCAAGTATAATAGCAAAGTTGTTCCTATTACTATGCTGGCATCTGGAGCACATAGACCAAGAGCGATTCTTTTCAAAGGTATACACCTATCTGTATATATACACATGCTTAAATTGGCTAATAAAAAACACATGTCATTATTTAACAACTACTGCGCTTACAAGGGAAAACTTGTTCACCGTGATTTCTGTGATTTCTCTTCAAAACAGCAATGTCGGATGCCTTTGGTATTCCTTGTTCCCTGGAACGTGGTGGTTACAGAAAAGTGTGGAATGTTGTACTTCTCCGATCCAAAAAACGACAAGTAAGTCGTTATAAATTTAAGTTTAATTATTTATACCATATTCGTAGATGTATCTCTATTCAGATTTCGTTTGAACTTGGTATTTTCAGAAACAATGTCCATGTGCCAAAGAGTTTGAAACGGAAAAAGGTCACGATTGCTTTGAAGGCAACAAAGAAAAGAATATTGTGTTCACTGAAAAATTACGAAGATTTGTAGTTGATTTGATACATCAGCCTGGGACGTTACTACCGCTACCATCGTCGTCAAGTGAAGCCTATTGCTTCTTCTGAGCTTTTGATTAAACAAGACAATTATACATGATTAAACATGATTTTAATTAAATAATATCTTGTAAGCACTCATTTAAGTACATAAGATTCTGACTCGCACACATAAAATGATAGAGGGATGACTCTGTATAATTGAACAAGGGAGACATTTACACACAATGAATGCCAAGTCTCCAGTCTGTATGTTGTTTCTAAAAAAATGCATTCTCATATACAGAGAGAATGACATATATTTACTAGTACATATAAGGAAATTAAATCACGTCAATCATCATGTAAATTGACTGAAATTATGTAATAATACCTATTGAAGAGGTCGTTCGGACCTATATCAATAACATACTACTTACTACTGTTTCTACTATAAGGAAATTATGAGGAAAAGGTATACATGGAGAAAACAACGTTTATGCGAAGAGGCAGGGACAATTAACATTACATTTCCCTCCTCTTCTTTTCCGTAAATAAAAAATCGTACCGTGTAGAGGAGGTCATTCTACACTAGTTTGATATGGACTCGAAGCAGGTTTCCCGACTCGTTCTCCCGGAAATAAATCGGAACCAGGAATTTAGTAAGGGACGAGTATACAGGGAAATCTCAGCTTTGGAATTTTTTTCTTACGGTTTTTTTTCGAGTTGAGAGTTGAGACTTTGTAGGCAATCTTCTGGAGTACTCAGGTCAGTTTTTAATCAATTTCAGATTTTGCGGCCGGGTATTTTAGAAACCGAGTATTGTCCCGGACTTTTTTCGGGAGATGACCTAAACCTGTCTCGATTTCAATGAGACTGCGTAGGATGGTGCATCTTGAACTCCTCATCAATGTTTGTATTGACGTCAAACCGATTTTCCGGGTAGTTTGGTTTTTAAATCCGAATCTGCAACAATTCGGACTTTTCTTTGCCACGTCGGATTAAAAAAATAACTGAGCCTTTCTCTCTCATTTAGGAATCCTTGCCCATTTCAAATACATTGACAATGAGTGGAAGGAGCTACGAAGGGGAAAGGCTCAGTTATTTAATCCGACAGTACACTTTTTACGCCCGCAAGGTGTCCAATTTAAGCTTTTGCCCACACTGTTTCTTGGTGCGGGAGATTATGCATGTATACATGAAATCTAAAAGTTTTCTTTGGTTTTTAGCAAAGTTTCTATCTCACCTATATATATAGATAAGATAACATAGGTTTTACTTAATTTTATTAGTATATATAGTGCCTGAACTTAATTGTTCTTAATTTTTACCCAATAATTTAATAGGGATATAGAGTTTACATATAAAATCCAAAATGTTACGAAATTTAAAAGTAAATATCCTCCTAACAAACTGTACTAACATTTACAAGAGCCGAGTATTTTCAACTACTCCCAATGTATTCGATGTTTTCGGTCCAACCCCAGATGAGCCACTTGCAAAACGTATAGCAAGAAAATTTGGCTGGAGTGAAAATTCTAAAGGTGTAAGTGTTATAATTCGTAAGAATGGACATCAAAGTTGTAATGAAATACCATGTTGTATTGTCATTTCTGTTATAAATTATTCCTTTATTGTATATAGGTTCTGCACACAAAAGGCTTGGAAGTATACATAAAAATTTGCGATGAAGTCGATTACCATAAATTTTTTGAAGGTAATTGACATTTTAAACAATGGTGATATTCACTTATGTAAGTACTAAAACTCGTAAATAAGTATGCGAGGTATAATGATCTTCTTTCTGTTTTAACGAACGATTGTTTTTATAGTTTGTGAAATGGAGGATACATTCAACTCATGGTTCACCGTCATGGAGCTTCATGTTTGGATGATGTCAGCCCGTCTAATGGAAGATTCTCCAGAGGGGAAAACCGTTAGAAATGCTATGATCCATGCCATGTGGCAAGATAATGACACGAGGAGTAGAAAATTAGAAGGGATCGTTGCTTCTGCACGAAGATCCCAAATACAAATTTTAAATCAAACTTTTCAAGCATCCCTACTTGCATACGATGAAGGATTGATGGGCAATGATAGAGTTTTGGCAGGTAAGCGTATAGTTTAAAAATATTGTTATTATACCCGATTGAGTTTCAAGATATGATATTGACGAGCTAAATTCTAATTAATATAGGTGCTTTGTGGAGGCGATTCTTTAGACCAACCGAGCCGACAAATCAGGAAGAACTTCTTAAACAAATTGTTGCTATTGAAATGTTAGTACTGTACGTTAGATTTCAATTTAAACAACTGAATGGAATAACTCGAGAAAATTTATTGTGGAAACGAAATTGGTTATTTATACCTTTTGACAAACAAATTTTTAGCTTGGCCGAAAAAGCTAAAGAGATTTAATACCTAGTTTACATATTATACATGAAGCACTACGCATAACATGATGCTGACTTAACCCAGTAGAGTATAAAAAAACAACAATACAATAGTATTTATATTGTTTTATTGATTAAAATGAACTCGATATTTAACTAACGATAAGTAATTAAATTATTTTATGATTTGTAAATATAACATCTTCAAGTACTGAAATATCTGTTGTTGTTGGTGGTGGTGGTTGTTCAACCATGTTTTTTAGGCCACATGCAAATTCCGAATTCACAACAGTACGGGATAATGTTGAATTTTTTAAAAGTGCATTAGTTGTACACGTTGTACTCACTCCACTATCAGTATTACTATCCCTATCTGTCTCTGTATCATTTTCATGATTACTACTCTTCTCTTCCGGAAGACCATCGTCATCTGAATCACTCTCGATAGTAGAATTCTGTTCCTCACCTTCCCTTGATCCGTCATCGTCGTCTTCATCATCATCATCCTCTACATCACTATCATCGTCCATTTCATTATTCTCCCTATGATATTGTTGATCATACGAATTTTTGAACTTTTTGTATGGACTTCGATTGGACGAAACCGATGTCGTTTCTGAACCATAGTACTTCATCTTGGCAATCTCGATACACTCCTCAAAATTATTATAAGAACTATTATTATTATTGTTTGAACTATCCTTTGGTCTTGACTCCCATCTTGTCCAATCAAATTTTCCATCGGTCTTATCATTTTCATTGTTATTATGACCAATGAGGGCACTACTTCTAATGTTATTTGCGAGTTGAGTATTAGTAGTAGTGGATGATGATGCTGTTGTATTTTGTGCTGCGGAATTCGGTTTCAAATAATCATTTCTTTGGAGAATGAAAATTTTCTTGTGTTCAGGAGATTTTGGACATTGTCTGTGTAGGAGGAAAAAATAAAACATTTGAAATTAATTGCTGTTCATGAAGCATTACTTAAGATTCAGATTATTAGAAATTTAAAAAGGAAATTACATGTGCATACATAGTTCGTAACATTATAATAATGAATGGCAATGTACCATTCTTCTACCACATAAAAAAATTCACATACAAAAATATAGAGTTAATTACTCAAATTACTCACAAAAGAGATAAGTTAATGACTCCCGCACAAGCTGCCAAGTGCATTGACATTTCACTCCTTGTACTGAAAAAAGAACAGAAAATTCTTTATTATGCAAGTAAAAAATATTGCAGGAAGAATTTATAAAATCCTTGGAAATTTTAATAAAAATAATAGTTACTAGTTTATACGTATTTACCTAGTATGTTTTACTTATATTAACTATTCTTAACTTACGTAAAATTTGCTGAACATTTCCGACAGTAAAAATTACAAGGATTTGAATCTCGTTGAAAACTCGTTGATTTTTCGTAGCTACTCGTATAAGTTTTACCATCCGTATTCCGACTAAATGGTTTATTTAGTAAATTTGACTTGCATGTTTCTCCACCATCACTACTATCGGATATGGAGAGACGTCGAGAAAGATCTGTGCTGCTTTGATGAAGACTATTATTATTATTTGTATTATTTGTACTGTTGGTATCATCACCATCATGGACTTTAGAAATCTTTCTAGGCCTTCCACGGGGTCTTTTAGGACTTATTGAAAATAATGTTTGCATATTCCTTCGAGGGTTGATTTTTGACGGAGAGGATTTAACAATTGCAGACTTTGTAGCAGAAGAAGGTTTCCAGTCCACAATATCCGGTGACGTTTCCCTTTCCTTGACTCCATTAATATCTTCTAATCTTGGCTTTTTTGATGGTGATGAATATGGACGCTCGGTTGTATACTCGATCGGTCTTAGTGGGTTCAGCATTTCCTTGCCTTCCGAATTTTCAGATACTATTGAAGTACCAACTCCACCAGAATTTTTATCGTCACCTATTTGATAAAATGATTGCAATATAAATAAAAATGAAACAAAAATACATTACATGGTCATTTAATATTTGCCAATAGGAAATTTTGACGACAGATAATCGTCTTGTAATTATATTTTTATTATTTTTCACATTAGATTCTCTTTTTACTTTTTATAAATATTAGGTAAGTAACCAGTAACCGCTATTGCTATATATTATTAAACAACAAAATTGTACAAACTTTGATTTTCTTCATCAGGGCTACTTCGATGAGTTCGAACATGCATACGTAATGCCTTGCGCGTTGGAAAGAGGGTTAAGCCTGAAAATTGACAATAAAGACAGAAAAATTATATTTTATAACACTGCCATAACTTTGAATTTTGCTTGGGTAAAAATAAAACAAATTTTAATATTTACATTGGGGACAATTCAATTCTTCGTGTTTCCGTTTTTGTTCTTCATGTTTTTCTTCAACTTGAGCAACAATGCGATTAAAAATTTTCTCTACTACTTCCGAGTCTCCAACACATATGATTTTTCCATCAGGTCCGAGAACAGCGGAATTAGGTTTTAGCACACTACGTTTGTCTTTATTAACATCACAATTGGATGGATCGCATTCAATTTTCTTTTGAAAAACTATACCATCCCTTGGAGAGCGGTCATCAAGAGGTTCAAAAAGTATATGAACTTGATTATCTTGATTCCTCCCTTTTCTTGTTGTCATTACATTAGCAGTACTATTATTAGTACTATTATTATTATTTGAAGTAGTAGTAGTTGTAGCTTGATCTATTTTTGACGAGTCCACATTTGGGGCGGAAGTTCCTATACTTTTACGCATAATTATATCACTATAAAATGCAGAAGGTGTCCTTGTGGCATTTTCTGGAGCAGGAGTACAAAAAGTGAAAATAAAACAAATAAATCATTATGTATAGTCGTCCATAAATAATAATATTACTTATTTCAATAGAATGTTTAATGTTATATTTTTTAAAAATAAAGATCGGTATGTTTTTGTTACACACCTATTGCGGGAGCTAATCTGGTAATAATTTCATGCAATCTGGATACTTTTTTATCATCATCATGGGGAGCTGCAATATGACTTCCATTTATTTTGCCCTGCTTATTGGATATGTTGATTTTGTTGTCGATGCTGTTATTATTACTGTTACTGGATCGAGTAGTTGAATAAATATTGTTTTTTGTTGAATTGATCACCGAATCAATTAACGATTCATCAACATGGTAATTGAATTCATACGAGTTTGGTGAATTTTGAATAAACTCAGAGTATCCACTATCCGCTAATGGGCTGAACTGTTTCTTGCAATAGCTTTCTTTGTGCGATAAATAATTTGGAAGAGATCGAAATAAGTTTCTGCAAACTCGGCACTCAAGAATTATATCACATTCATCTAGGATCAACTTTTTGACCTGCAACAGAATAGTAAAACAAAATACAACCAATAAGTATAATATACATTATGATTATGATATTATCAACATGTACATTCAAAACGAACGTACTTAAGTTATATATACGCTACATTATTATGTCAAATGTCAAACGTTAGGATACATATACAGCGTTTGGATTTTTGATAACATGTATATACAACGAGATGCTTTATACTGTCCTTTTTTTATACCTGACGAAATTTTAGTTTTACCTTAGAATTTGATTTCTTTATTGTATTGAGAAGTGAAGAAAACCCATTTATCCGAATATCAAACGGGAAATTTGTTTGTGAACGATCCACGAAGTTATTATTAGGATTATTATTATTAGGAGCCGAGAAAAAATCCTGCGTTCCATCAACTGAATTCAATTTTTGTGAAGAATTTGATGTTTTTCTTCGATTTATGAAATTTTTTGAGCTAGAATTAACGTTGCTATTGGGTTTCGTGCTAGAACTATGTCCATTTTTGGATCCTATGGGTCTCCCCATGATAAATAAATATTAAATTATATTAAATTATATTCTCTCTCGTTTTAATTGCTCAGCTTCCTTCAGAGTTCTAAATAGCTTGCACTCTAAAAAACTAAACTTAAAGAAAACAGTTCACTCTACTCACAATCAGTAGACAACACTATGCGAATAGCCTGTACTGTAATACTCATAACAAAACACAAATAAAAAAAAAAACTTTGGAGAATGTGAATATGTATGTCAACGCAGGATAAAATCCCCTTCTACTTGCTCAACCAGAATACACATACGTACATACAACAAACGGTCCCTCTAAATCTCGCTACGCAACTCCACAGCAGCTACGAACCAACTACAAAATTATTTAAATTATTTAAATACGGACGAAAAAGGCAGAATTGACAGAAACCCACAGTCAATATTTCATTTAATTAGTATTTATTCATCTAAATACAATTAGACAGTCGCTTGTAAAATAACTTCTGCACGGACCAGACCAGACCAGAGACCGCTCATTTGAACGGGGCCGAGGTGCACAGTCCGGGTAGTTTGACGCGGAAAACCCGTTTCCCGTCAGACTACCCGGATTTCACAGTTTTCCCCAAAATCAAACATCCCTTTCGTGTGTGGTCAATATCTATCTTCTTATTTACCTTTCATCGAAATCGGAACAAACTTGTAGAAATTGCAGCGTGTTTTGTTTTCCGTATCAACGGCGGAAACCGCCATTTTCATAAACTCACAGCGGGTGGGTTTTTTTTAGTTTGCATTGGGCAGTGTGTGGAGTCGACAGTGTAGTCTAAGGTGTAGATAGATTACGGTTTACATTTGTAAAGTACTTGCCATATAAACCTATAGATTCTCATCATTTCTTGCCCTGATGAAGCACAAAAACCGTAACTTTGAAAAAAAATTCAAATGGAGTCTCATATACTTTATTGCATATAAGACTCATGTATATACGAATGTATGTACATAGATACTTTCATTACTTTCAGGTAAAAACTACAACACCCTGAAACTCACAATCAGACATGTGGTGTATAGTATCGACAAGTCTGATAGTCTACAATTATTACCGTCATATGCACAATATGAAGTATAATTTTTGAGGAGAAAGGCACTGGAGTCCATGCAGTGTGCCTATCTCCAGTGACATGGGACAAAACAATGAGACTTGGTTCTCTGAAATTCGAACGATATTGAATTTATCAACACGAAAAATTGCACGAAATGCACATTGAAACAAAAGAAGTCGTCGTCTTTTCCATTTTTATATTTTTATTTGACATCACATTTTTATACTATTATCAACTTACATACGCACATACACTTATTTGTACTTAAAAATTACAATATTACGTCTAAATGACTTGAATCCTCTATCTGATACGTATTTCTTGCATACATACATATAGTAATTAATATCAATCTCTCTCAATGTCCGTACGGAAATATCGTCCATAAATCAGCAACATCATTTTTTGGTAAATTCAAATGATATAATTCTCATTAGATATACTCACAGAGTTGGACTTTTGATTGTGATTCATTTCTTCGTCATCCGCTTTTTATTTCCCGTATTGTGAGTTGGCTGCTTGAGAACCGGCGGATGAGGACGCTTGAGCACCAGAAAATTGAGCATTAAAGCCTTGAGGGCCCCCAAAGCCTATATTTCCGTTGAAGCTTTGAGCTGATGCTTGACTGTTGGCCTGAGATTGACCTTGGTTGAAACCTTGTTGAGGTTGACGGTATCCCCCGCCCCCATTATTGTACCCATTGTTGTACCCTCCATTGTTGTACCCTCCATTGTTATAGCCGCCGCCGCCATAAGGATTTCCTCTACCTCCCTGTCCGTAACCATTTCCGTTTCCATAGCCTTGATTTCCATTATACCCGCCTCGGTGACCACCTCCATGACCTCTTCTTCCTCCTCCTCCTCCTCCATATCCACCTCCATAATATTGAGGAGTTCTCTTAAATCTTACTGCTTCCATGTTATCCTCATCTATACACAAAGAGACGACAAAAAAAAATAATGTCACAATTGCCCCGTCACAGCGTGTGAAAAGAAGTCCGACAGATAGATACATATTATTATTATTATTATTATTATTATTATTATTATTATTATTATTATTATATAGATATAGATCAGAAATTTAGTACTTACTTGGAATAATGCTGTCAGCTTCAGTCTCTTCTGCAGGTCGAGCAGTGGCAGCCGCAAAAACACATGCAGCCACGAAAACAAAGGTAATGAGTTTGTTCATTTTGTATATTTATTTTTATTTTTATTTGTATGTGTCAATGTAAAAAAAAACGGTAAACTCAATAAACGTAATAAAAATAAACTCGAAATATATAAATTTTATTGTTGTAACCAAAGAAGAGCCTTTTGAGTCGTTTGGACAAGCACAGGTGTGTGATCGAGTTGCGAATAATTTGCAAATGGAAACGAGTGGATGCTTTTATACGATGCGAAGAGAGTCGGGAGGGTCTGACTGGAAAAACTTGAGATCGCGTGTGTGTTATATTTGTGGATTTGTGGATTTGTTGATGGTAAATTCTCAGGATTTGGTTGCAAATGTGACGTCATTGATAAAGCATAACTCGTTTACTCGCTTTGATATGAACTACACAATCATCTATCTACGTTGTAGTACCCAAAATATTGTATTTTATATGTGCTCAACATATAAACCTGGCATTATTGCTGATGATGCGAGGATGATGATTATGGTGTATATATGTGTAAAGTACTGATGACGAGAATCCAGAACTAGATAAACAGCCTCCGCTTTGACTTGTAAAGCGACTTTTAAGATGCAACACATATCACAACAACAATCCAGAAACAAAAATGAATAAATTATTTAATTACAACTATTACGAGTCATATATAGGAAAAGATAAACATATTTTGACATTTTCGTCACCTTCATTTGGCTTTCTTTCCTATTTTTTTTCTTCTTGGTTCTGGAGCTGGACGGGAAGTAGATATCACTTATTACAAGGCAATTAATGGGACAAAAAATCGGAAGAGTGACTACAAAATGTCATTAGTTATATAAGACGATAGAAAATTTGTGGATCTGATCCCACAACTTGTTTTTCCAGCCTTACCTTTTAAACTCTATATACATACATATGTAGCATAATGTTTAAAACGCAACAAATTTATACGAATTACATGGTCAGTTTTTGTTTGCTCTGAAATCTTTGACTTTTATGGCCGGTTTTTTTCTTATTTTCTCCAAAGATGATTCTATATAATATAATATAATACACACACGCGAGTTATTTGAAGCATGTGTGGAAATGAGTTTACGCCTTGGGAAGAAAAAACGAATATGAAAAAAAGGAGAAGATTTGTTGAGAGTTTGATGCGAAACCGGTTTTCAAGAAATTTGAATAAAATGTACTAAAATATGTATGCATATATGTGTATATTATTTTGTGCTACTCAGGATGTTCTATACAATTTAAAAAAGTGGACTTTACATTTTGTCAGTGTTTACTGATGAATTTGTTATGTCGTCAACGTCATAGTCGTCTTAGCCTAAGACTCTTAGGTCACTCACGCCATATATGCTAAATTCTACACAGATCCCTATAATCTATAATACAATACAAATGCCTTTGTTTATACTGGCGAGTCCAGCCAGAGACCGTAAGTACACAAAGGCCTTCAAGTTTATTGTTAAGTTATATCAGTAATTCGCTGGATAAATTCTGCATTCTAGACCTTGTCCAATTAATCAAACGTTTTTGTCCACCCAGTTTTTTTTACTGTACAAAAATCAAAGGAGCTGCATGCTTATTTTGTATTTATCCTCGAATCATTTGTGCGCTCACGTATATTTTTTATTATTATATTTTTCCCGAGTTTAAAATTGGAATCGTGCTCATTATAGATACATGAAAAAGCTGAATTTCTGGATTTAACTGATTATTTATAAAGCTCATGTTTGTTTCATAAGCTATATACTTCATCTCTGACCTCAGCATCTTCTATCTTCTATACCTGACGTATTTCCCTTGGAAGTCCGGTTTTTTTCTTCTATTAAAAGCAAAATCCACGTGTATTCAACACTCAGCACACACCTGTATCTGTAATCTGTATATATATAGAGTCTCTATCGTATTATAGACCTGATTTATCATTTATTTTGAGCACGTTTTTTCGGCTAAAAAGGGGGAATTTACTTAACGTCATTTGATATAAGCACCACCAATATACATATTTTTACACAAAGAAATTTCCACCAAATCCATAAATTGAATATTATAAATTTTCAGAAAACCCCAAATTCATGGAATTCATAAAATTGAATTCCACACTCGCATATCCGATATGTATTCCGTATATCTGTAATTAAAAAGAAGGTACATATTTATGTACTCATTCGGGGTTTTCCTATAGTTCGACATGGGAGGATGTTCGTCCACTAAATAAATGCAAAAGTAATTATACGATATATAGTAACCAACTCATCCTGTCATTTATTCATTCTTTGGACTTTCATATTTATTCCTAGAAATGTGTACATTTAATTCGACACTATAACTTGACTTGGGAGTATTTTTGTGATGGAGTTGAATTGCAGATTGGAATCCAATGGGAATTCCCTTTGTCGACTTTGAATATTTAATCGAGAGACGGTGTGTATAGTTGTGTTTTGTTTTGTTTATATTTAATTACATGGAAGGTGGACAGCTCACAGGGGCAAACCATTATTATGGTCATCATCCTCATTTAACGTCTGCACTGTGTATAATCATGAATCAGATCACGATAAACTTTACGCACTTTGTGCATAATATTGTGTCCAAGTGACACGAGAACATCACATATACAAAAATGCAAAAATGCATTGCAATCAACACGCACGTACACATGTATTGTAGTAGCTGCATGCATGAATGTGATATCCATTTTTCTTGCAATTAAATTGTCTACCGTGCAAATTACAGCATCATTATATGGATAACAAGGGTTTTATCGTAATTATCGTACTGTGAATGCATAACCCTTTTCTTATACGAATCTTTCATAACATTTTCTTTCAGATTGCTCTCTTTAACTCGTATTAAATACAATATCTCAAAAGTTTCCATTACAATTATTGGTAGTCGAGCTCGAGATAGACGCGTGAAAAGAAGTGATGGAGCAATTTTGGAAATATTGTGTCAATGTTTTTTTAATGGAGCATCTGTGCTCACTGCTTTTCGTAAGCAGTACTGAAACTAAGCAGTTTTACTATCTGTATATGCTTATCGTTAGTGTGTATTTGTAGGGTTGCAGAAATGCAAAATAAAGAGATGTATCTTATTTTTGGTTTTACGCAGTTGTTTATCCTTTTTTCTTTGTCATACTCGAGTATTTCTTTATGGTTGTATGTACCTCTATAGTTTTAGTGCTGTATTATATTATATTATACTTATTGTTAGATATAGTGAAGGAAACGAGTCGAGTATGTAGTCGAGTGTTTGGCCACATTGCGGAAGAGCAAAGAGCCCTTGAAATTTTATGTGTACCTACATCTTTTTGGGCACTCTCTCTCTCTCGACTCATTCATTTGTACCTAAGTACATATTTCATAATTTGTGAGTGTATAAAAGTCTATAATCTATAACGAGTAAACTAAACATGTAAATTTGGAATGAACTCCACATTTTATGGATTCGTGAGGTTTGACATGCTGTAATTTCATCTTGATCTCCAAGATCGAGTACCTGTGCAATTTTCCGAATCATTTTCGGGGGTTTTAATTACAATTCTCAAAAGAATACAATTTGGCCATTAATGACGATTCGTCATATATAGTAAAAAAAATATGTTATTTAACTACTACATAAACTAAACACAATAAGTATAATGTGGGACAAGTTTAAATTGACTATATATAGATTAAGATGATAATTTCTTGTAATATTTAGGAATGTTGATAATTCTCATCCAACTCATGACTCATAGTAGGGCATGGTAAAAGAATTTGCTGGACATCACCGTATCGGATGACTTAAAATGGCAGCTACCAGCGATAGAAACGGAGTTTGAAGAATTCTGACAGTTTTCATCATCATCATTGGAATGGTCTTCTGGATGATAATGTTGAGCATCCCGTTGCATTCTTCTTCGACTTCCAGCAGCTACACTGCCAGCTCCGGCTTCAGTAGCTGAGCTGGAATCAGAAATGATGCCCGAATCCAGGGGAGAACCGGAAGAACCGGAAGAAGAAGAACCAGCAGTGGCACTTGCTCCCGCGTTGGAACCTGACGATGACGACGACTGTCCTCCTTGTTGAGGCTGGTTGACTGGCTGTCCATAAAAATCGTAGAGTGGATATGGTCCGAAATCAAATTGATGAGAAGATGATTGAGACTGTGATTGAGCTTGAGATTGAGCAGAATTTTGATTCAATCCCCATTGAAGACTCGGTTTTGGAGCGTTATTATTATTATTATGATTGTCGCTTCCCCAAGACTGACCAAACATACTAGAAAATTTATCTTTGATTGATCGTTTGGGCCGTAGATTTGTTTTCCGTTCGTTTCTCAAACAATAATTATCCTCTCCATTCTCTTCACATCCTTCAATGATGCTCAACACACTGGCCAAAATCAGTAGAAAAGTTATTCTCGACAAGTTTTTCATTTTGAGCTTATAAACGTTGTTAAGAATTGGGATATACTTAAAATGTTGAAAGCTCTCTCACGCGTAAATGAACTGATGCTCGAGACGATCTACAGACTCCTTTTTATAATAAAGATGATCAAAACCATGAATATTTTAATACGTATTGTCTGCATCCATTTACAAAATAAATCCAAACAAATTATGAATAGCATTCATGTTTATTTTTGTTCTTTGTTATGTATTTGACGAAGGTCGGAATTAGGAAGTTAATAATATGAGGCTACACAACGAGGGATTAGTTAGGATATACATCTTAACGTAATGTGTAATTATAATAGGTAGCAATGACACACAATAGGAAATGGTTCATTGGCAAAAATTCCTATATTTAATTTCAAGTTTGAAATCTGCTGCAATTTGTAATTCACACATCCAAATCTAATCATTCTTGCTTTTGTATTGACGGTTTCAAGTACAAATTGCATGTGGGAATAAAAATGTACGTGTGTAAATGTATAGGAGATGCATCCCAATGGAAATGCAAATCATAGCCTTAGCTACAGCTACATGTATAGGTAATTCTGATTTGAGTATATTATATCTATAGCGAGAATATATTATTACAATATGTAGTCAGCGTCAACGATCAAACGAGATTTGTAGTGCGTTCCCCTCGCTTTGCTCTTCGTTTTCCATACTCGAACTATAAAAACAAGTTTTCTGCATGCATTTTTGGCTTACGATTATAGCAATTTCATTCATAAAATTCAGAGTGTGACATTCCTCGTTTTATCAGGTTCAGCTTTTTATAAACCTTTATACAAATGCCAAAGATACAGGGAAACAAACGGAAGAGATCATTTTGTTAAATATTTACGAAGTACACAATATTTTTATTTTTATTTTCATTTTCATTTCTGTTTTACAACTATGTAACAATGAAATTCATCATAATCATCCCAACAAATACTTTGACTGTGCACGTCACACTCAAAAACACAATCATGTCTACAAATATATATACAAACTCAAAGAGGATGACACTGAAAAAAGGGAAACTGCTGAGTATAGGCTACAGCTGCGGCTCTGTGCAGCATGAATTACATTACATTAGAACTCTCAATTCTGAATCCAAAATTCGAATGATGTGTAATTGATCATTTGTTTGTTTGTTTAGGGGATTCTCACAATCCAATCAGCATAATGGTGCGTATACGTTTTATGTTTTATGGCCCACATAAAATATAGTCAAAACTTTCATTCGAGGTAAGTAGATTTATATAAGTAAATATGTATCCTTCTTCTTTTTTCCTGTTTTTTATATATATAGATTTTTGGTAACGAAAACGAAAAGAAATGGAAAGTGTCTAGAATAAAAGAATAATTATTATCATCATAATTTAAGTATACAAATCTCAAAGCTAATAATAATAATAATAATATCAATACTTGTACCAAATATCCTTTCCTATTTATATTTATATACATACATATCGTACGATATATACATGTTTGAATTCTATATGAAATGGCCGAGACTAGATGAGCCTCCGCCTGCGGATGCGGAAGCTGATGCTTGTGCGGTTGAAATTCCAGCCGTAAACGGACCAAAACCGACGTTGAGACTTTGAGCTTGCGAAGCCGATTGGGCCTGAGAATTGGCTAGAGAATTCCCACCATGGAATCCGCTACCGCCACCACCACCTGGATATTGTTGTTGATGATGTGGGCCATTAAATCCTCCTTGATTTGGATATCGTTGTTGCCCGTAATATCCGGGTCGGCCACCTCCTCCTCCATGTCCTTGCGGGTAATATGGTCTTGGTCCACCCGGTCTGGGATATGGACGATTATTATATTGGCCAGGGAATCTGCCTCCTCCATGGTAACGATCTTCAAATGAGTCGTCGTGATGATGACGTCCTCGCTGTGGACTCGGAGCCCTTTTTGCTCTCATTCTCTCGATCACATCAAAATCTGAACAAAAGGAGAAGGGAAACAACAAAAGTGCCGTTAATATAGAATCATTTCACATTTCAAATTTTCTGTGGAGTAATTGTATAACTCGAGACGATTCGTTTGAACTTGAACTTGTCGTTGCCGTTGACATACTTTCATTTAGAGTTATACTTGACAAATCCGTGTGCAGTAGCGAAGCCTCATCATTCTTGTCGTGTCGGGAAATCCCAGCATTCACAAATACCAGGAAACCAAAAATCACAAGAATCACTTTCAAGTCGACCATATTTTGAGAAGAAATTACAATAATGGAATAATGTCTAATAATACAATATGTACTATATAATTTAGTTAGATTTCTCCGGTGTCAAACACGAACGAACGAACGAACCAACCAACACTTGTTTGAATCACTTTCGTACAAAGATAACTGACCACTGGGACATCTTTTGATTGTCTTTTATACAGTTTCAGGAATTGAAAGGAATTGACATTCGAAACAGTCTAAAGGTGATCAGGAGGAGAATTCACATTTCCAAAGATTTTTGGTCAGTCACAGTATATAGTGAAGTGCATTAGGGGTCTCTTGCCTTTTACTAAATTAATTATATGAGACCTTATATCTTATATATTTTTTATATATGTCTATGTTTTTTATGATATGGAACGAAATACGTATGAGAAAGAGCAACGAGTAAAAAAATGAGTGGGGACAAACAAAAACAAAACGGATCGAGGAGGGGGAGGAAAAATGTACATTGTTGATTGTACCTCAAACTCGCTCACAATCAGTGAGACAAAGGTTAACTTAACTTTATTCCTCATGTTCGTTCTTCACATTGATTCCAATGGGCAAAAAGTGTGTAAATAATTGTAATTTAGTTTGTCAATGGAGAGTTTAATAGCACCACGTGGAAGATGATGATGATGATGGACTTATTATTGCTCGAGTGCAAGAGGTACAAACAAAGTGTAAAGTGAACGTCTATGTAATGTACACTGTGTACAAATTGTACTTTATGGGATGAATAAATGATCGAAATGAGAACGAAGCATGTGTGCATGTGCGAGGGGTTGTGTGTGTGTGTGTGTGTGTGTGTGTGTGTGTGTGTGTGTGTGTGTGTGGTTTTCTGTTTTCTGGCGTTTTCCATCTCATTTTTCATTCGAAGGTTGGTTGTCTTTTCCGCATCCACGTTGGTCAGTATTCAGTATACTTGGAATCAAATTGTCATAATAATATACGTGGAAACAAGGGGAGTCTCTCTGAGGAAGTCCATACATTTTTTCTTGTTTACTTGAAATAAGAGAAGCAAAAGATCATCAAATCAAATTAGTTTCACGCTCCTTTTTACGCCAGACAACATCGTATCATATTTATGATGAGTCATGCACTGCCCCAATGTAAATTGAATTGAAACGACAACTATACTGATCGTGAGATTATTATGATTTGGAAATCCCCAAAGGATGAACGTTTTTTTTGTACATACATATTTAATATTTAGCAAGCAGCATTTCCGTTTTTAGCCGAGAAAAATGGAATCATTTTTTACTGTCGACTTTAATTACAATTCCTCAATTTAATTGAATGTGTCCTACACAAACACAAACACACTGGAGTTTTTCCTGTCGTTAGTTTTGTCTGTGCGTGCTGTACCCCATTTATTCACACAAAATTCATTACTGGATTAAAACATTGTAAAATGCAGTCAAAAAGTAAACTTGACAAAAACAAAAAGAAACGAGTAAACATGGGAAATTATGTTATTATATTGGGTAAAACAAAAGTCAATTACAAAATGTTGAGAATGTCCATCCGCAGTTTTGGATAGACATAGAATTCCTTATCAAAACAAGCCATTAATTTTGAAACGTAGTTTTGTATAACAACAATCGAATGGAAGATATAGACAATTAGAGATTTAGCCAATGTTTCCAGAAAAGAGTATACTTTTCAAGTTCGTGAACATTATTATTAAATCAAAAGAAATCCCAGGAAATTTTGGATTTCCCATTTAAATGTCTCCAACAACCTCGAAATCTTTGCCAGAAACAAATTGCAAATAAGTATACGATACTCATTAGAATAATCGAGTGGAAAACTTGATTTTACTTTACAAGCATATCGTAATTACACTGACAAGTATACATAGGTAAGGTACACTGGTACACAATGTAAAATTACGATATACATATGTTATGGGCCTTGTGCCTTGACTGTATATATAGGTTCAGGGGTATTTTGTTACTAAAATTAGACGTGGTATTGTTCCCGTTAATTTGCTCCAATTATGAACTGTATCGTCCTTATTTCATCTATTTCATCCCTATGAGTGGTGGTGGTGGCTATGAGTATTTAATTATTCCACAGCCCACTTGCCACTTATAGAGTCGGCTTTAATTTCTATAATAGCAAGGTAAAATCCGTCATTGTCGTATATACACCTCTCCCGGTGTTAACAAAGAATTTCAATTGAGCCATTTGCATGGGATCGAGGAAAATTGAAGAGTTTCTCGCTAGCTGTGTGTATATATATATATATCGTTTAAGTTTTGCAATTTAAAACAACTGTGATTATTTTGTTAAATTAAGACTGAATAATAGGATTTCTTAGACGAATCAAACAGAACAGGTAAACTCCCTTTCCGTTTTCTAATGCCGTAACTCACGATCAGTTTTTATTCAAAATTTCATAGACGTTGCGTCAAAGTTCAGTCGGGTCAAATCATCTTATGTTAAAAGACTTCCTCGTTTTACGAGTTTGACAGCTCCATATACATATGAGACTGTCGTTGTTTCTTTTGTATTTGCATTATGTAATTGAAGTTGGAACGACTAATGAAGTCTCGGCAGTCTCGCTAGTGTCACTTTTCAGTACGATCGATGGGAATCTCTGAATTTCCAATATATATTATATATTTAATGTGGACTTGCATAAATCCCAGATTGCATCGATCTCATTTGGAAAAACTAACTAATAAAAAAAGTTGTTACAAATGATTAAGAAACGGATTCCGAGACATTTCATTTTATATGATATGATCACAGGACACCATAAATTTTAATGTAACGTTTTTAGTATTCTCACGTATTTCATTTCTCACACTCTTCACACACATATTCTCATATTATGTAAGTATATAGTACATACTATATAGGTAAAGACATAATATGTAATATGTGCATTATATACACTGCATTTGTTGGACATGGCTTAAAAATTTGTAATATTTAATGTTACAGTTAGAGTTGGAGTAAGAGCAGTTGTTGCTAATTGTATTACAAATAATGTGTGTATTATTATTATTAAATTAATAAAAGTAACCCCCTGCATGTGTGTACTTTACTTGCTTTATTTTACTAAATACAAGAGCACGCAAAAACAAAAAATGAAAGCCATGAACCATGCAAATTGATTCGCAGTAAAAGGAGAGACGGAGAAAAAGAATTGCAATACATACATTTTAATTGTTTTCCCAATTGTGTAAAAAAAAACATGGAGTGTGTATTTGTCTATTTGTATTAGTACGCATTAACTAACTAACTATACTTATTGTAATGACTCCTTTGAATGTGAATGTTAATGTTAATGTATGGTTATCTATTCTTCTAAAAATACATAATAATAATTTGTAACGTGTATGCAGAAAGGATTGTGTGTGTGTGTATGTGCAAGATTGAGTTTCAGTCTTAGTATCTACTGCAGACTAAAATGGGATAGTATTTAACCTTTATGCTTGGGATTTTCAACCATGTGTAAACTATATATGGATGGATATTATTATTATTGTATCATATACACTTTATACACACATAGGTCTACAGAAGAACAAGAATCAACGTCAGAAATCCAAAAGATGTAAGATATGTATTGTTCGTGAAACTCGAAAAAGCGCTATAGTCGAAATGGTTAATTTTAAAAGGACCTATGTGCTCAGTGGAGTATTTAG